>CM070493.1:41290725-41295725 GCA_036324585.1 Champsocephalus esox
GGGAAATATAGTAGAACATTTTCACTTACAATTGTGGTTTAAAAACTGAAACTAGAAAGCTTGTAGCCCACATTAGAATACAACAAATATGGAAATGTTGACTTTAATTTGATTTATTTTATCAGCAGGTTCAACCAAATTATATTAGTTCATTAAAAGCTAACATTTAAAGCTTACTTCAACTAAATATGTTTGTAATCGTAATATGTTGCCTTTGAACTTACCTTATACAATAGCATAGTATGTGTTGACAGAGGGAATGTAACTAAAGTCAACAACATATCATTGTTCCGTCTACCTTTCAGCTTCCTCTATGTCTCTGCACACATCTTGCCGAGTCAGCATGTCTTTATGTTTTTCTGAAGTTACCTTGATGTGACAGGTTTCACAAAAGTTCCTCTCTCTTCATCCCGGTCTGTTTCTCCGCTCCTCCTTTTTTGACTCCGGTATCACTCCATTTTGACATTTCTGCCGTGACCCTGCTTCTGTCCGTTTCCCACCCCCCCCCCACCCCCCCATCCTCTCGCTTGATGTCTCTCCGATGTGACAGAAGTCGTGTGAACCTCTCGATCTGCTTCCATCGGTTGCCTTTCGCTCCTGCTGATGTTATTTCCATCCGGGTGGTGCTGGAGGTGTCAGAGCTGTGTATCCGGGCGTAGCAGGGGGAACATCATGTACCTGTGAACAGACACCCGTGGCCATGATGTCACATCCTGTCACATCTCTGCTGATGTTTCTCAAATATTAACCCAAAAAGATAGAACAGTTTGTTTTCATGGAAGCTCTCCCACTTTATGTACACATTGTATTTATGTATCTGCATAACATACTCGTCAGTGGTTCGTATCTGCAGCTTGTCAACTCCAAATCTTTATTCTGTCTTTCCCGCTAGAACGTGGGCTTTACTTCGTTAAAGTAAAGACATACACCGTGATGAACAATATCATTAAAAACAATGTAACACATGATAGACACGTCTAATGCATGGAGGCCAGAATATTCAGGCTTTGACTCCCTAGCTTTAGAAAAGGTCCAAACATTCCTGCATTTCCCATAATGCAACTAAATATCATTGCAAGTTCCCTGCTTTCTTCATGTACACATTACACGTCTGAGATGTAATGACTACATTATTGGCATGTTTGTTTGTTTTTAAAACCTCACTGTAGCGCCACATAAGAAACCAGTTTGTCTACAGGCTGAGTACTGTCCCCGAAGAGTAACCTGACCTTCATGTACCGCCTTTCATTGGAGCAGTTTTGGGTTCAATCAACATGCGGGCCAATGCCGTCATCTGGCCTTTTCTTACAACTAAAGTGACTGCAGACAGCTTAATGGTTCTGTTGTTAAGCTGCTGGCTTCTGATGCAACAACAAGTCTGAAAGTCTTTGCTTTTCCATCCCTGTTCGGAACCACATTCTCCATAAACAAACAAACATTACGTATATCCCTTCTCTTCTTCCATGCTTTTAGCAACAATGTGACGCCTCCCCACAGCTGCCCTGATCTCTGACACGTGAACACGTGAACATGTGAACACGTGAACACGTGGCCCTCGGTGTTGGGCTTTACTGTCGCTCCTCCTGCACTTTCAACTGCAGCAGCAGCAGCATCACACTGAGCGAGCATAGCTGCTGCGTGTGACCGCGAGTCAGACATGAGAGGAGAAGCTGCCTCCGGTCCCTCTCTGGTCAGAGGAGGAGGAGGAGGAGGAGGAGGAGGAGGAGGAGGAGGAGGGAGGAGGAGGAGGAGGAAGGAGTGAGTCATGCTAGTTAATAAAAACAAGTGCCAGGGTCCGCAGCCTGTGTCATGTGTCATGCGTGATGATGATGATGATGATGATGATGATGATGATGATGATGATGATGATGAGATGATGATGATGATGATGATGATGATGATGATGATGATGATGATGATGATGATGATGATGATGATGATGATGATGATGATGATGATGATGATGAGTGTTCTAGTGTTGAACAAAGTGCTGTTGGGTCACTCGGTCACTGTGGAACTGATGCACTAGCGTTCACGTCTGGTATGAATCTAACCGGCTTCAATCCTCAGGCTTCAACCAGACCTCTGTACTTCTAGCACTCAACACTGCAGGCGTGTGCAGTGTAGCTGCAGCTGATTCAGTAAGCTGCATTGACTAAAGACGTGGACCTGTACCCGTCTCTCAGAACACATTTTAAAGGGACCCTCTGTTTTTGGGCCGTTTCCCTTTCCTGTAGAGTTATTTCGTTTTGTGAGCATGCAAATGGTCTGTCGACGCTGAACTCCTGAAGTTCCCTCTAGAGGGAGGTTCTCTCTCCAACACATTGCAAGTGATGGCTAAGGGCCGGGACATTTCTTCACATCTCTAAGCGGTAGACCAATCACAACAGAGCAGCTAACCTATAGAGTGGCGAAGTCCCTCCCCTTCCGGTGGACCTCCATGGGACCTTATTTCAGAAAAATTATGTATTGAAGTCAATGGAGCGAGAAAGATTATCTTTCGATCCGTTTGAATTGTGCCACGAATTACACATATGATGTTTGTCATTTTAAAAGATAATTTTGCAAGTCATAAAATAAATCGTAATAATCGTAAAACTGTGAAGTAACACATTTGTTTGTGTGAAACGCTCAATGAACTCTGTTCTGGCAGAACAACACACGTCACCAAGATGGCCGTCACTACTGTCTTGCTAAACAAGGGATTGACTACCCTCACTATCACCACCATGAAACACGTCCAGAAGAATGTCATGCAAAGCTGCCTGCCTGCCTTTGATTCTCTCTGAACTGCCTGGTCTTTGTAATGTCAACCATTTGTGCAGATAGCATGAAGTAGAAAAGATCGCCGATGCTACCGTTAGCATTTCTCCCCCGGGCTTAAACGGTGTATTATAGAATGATCACACCGGTGACAGTACTCTTCAAAGGGTTCACGAAATATGACTACTACTCTCACTGTTTAACATTTTGGGTTACTTGATGTTACTTCATATTAAGGCTAATAAAAATGACGCGCCTGTAATGCTAATTAACGTGCTAGCTACTAGCTAGGTAGCTAACTTGATCCAGCCACTCCTGGTCCTTTCATCAGACGGGAAGCGAAAGAACGAGCACGACCCATTGCTGGTATGATAACAACCTGGTACTTATAGTTGCGTATTTTTCATAGTCTTATATTTCAACAGTTTTACGACAAACTGTGACTTTTTTGACATGGAAATGAGTTTTTAAGATTGACAAACATCATGTGTGTAATTCATGGCACAATTCAAACGGGATTGAAAGATACGTTTTCTCTCTCCATTGACTTCAATACATTATTTTAGCAGACTGGCCTCAGGTTTCAGACAGAGGGTGAAGAGCTGTTTGAACATTAGAGCATGGAGACATGTCACAGGAGAGACACTACATGCTAACATGAACCTGAAAGGAGCAGAATGGCCCTTTAAAGACATCTTGGCTTGGTTGAAGTCCCTTGCTGAATCTGCTGCAGGTGCTTCATCTCAGGGATTGTAAACCTGCCCGGAAACGTTCCATTCCCTGACATCTGAAACCTTGTTTGGACTGTTGGAGTATTTTCTCAAACTGTGACACGTTTGGGGTTTGCTCCAGACTGTTTTGTACTTCTTCATTTGGAGTCCCTCCTTAATCTTGTTTGTTTCTTTTGTAAAGTTGCTCCACGATCATTCAGCTCTCGAGTGCATCTCCAACCGTCCAGCAGCTGTGACACACTGTGGGGTGTCTTCAGGCGCAGCAGCGCTTTAACGTGGTGGTGGTTTGAGAAGCTCCGTTACTGTAAGTGCTCTTGGTCAGCCGTTGTTTTTGCAAATGCAGTTTGATTAGTGTTTGTTGTGCAGTCCTTGTAGCGATGTAAAACCACATCGGAGGACACATCCGGATTGACAGCGTGCTAGCTTCCCCTGAAAGTACCTGGCATCTTCAATCAGTTTCACCTCCTCCAACAACAGAGAGTAAATCACAGTTAAGCAAAACCCATGACAACATGTGTTATGTTCCTGCAGTGGTAACAGACACGAGACGGCTGCATTGTTGTTCTTGTTCTGCTACGTTGTGTGTCTGCCTGCTACGTTGTGTGTCTGCCTGCTACGCTGTGTGTCTGTCTGCTACGTTGTGTGTCGGCCTGCTACGCTGTGTGTCTGTCTACTACGTTGTGTGTCTGCCTGCTACGCTGTGTGTCTGCCTGCTACGTTGTGTGTCTGCCTGCTACGCTGTGTGTCTGCCTGCTACGCTGTGTGTCTGCCTGCTACGTTGTGTGTCTGCCTGCTACGTTGTGTGTCTGCCTGCTACGCTGTGTGTCTGCCTGCTACGTTGTGTGTCTGCCTGCTACGTTGTGTGTCGGCCTGCTACGCTGTGTGTCGGGATGAAGAATGCCTCATGGACTCGTTATGCAAACGCACTTTTTACAACTCTGGATAGATATTGCTTCAGCAGCTGGAACACAGCAAGCTTGGAAAATGTGCACAACTGTTACTATGTCATATGATTACAAAGGGAAATTGTAAAGACACACACACACACACACACTCAGCAAGCATTGTCTTGCACCAGTGGGACCGCTACAGAAGTTATTGCCAACAGAGCTCACTCGATCACTGAGGGTTGTGTCAAGTCTGCTGTGTGTGTGTGTGTGTGTGTGTGTGTGTGTGTGTGTGTGTGTGTGTGTGTGTGTGTGTGCTATAAAATCAAGAACACATGGGTTGTTGCTGTACAGTATGTATCAACATGTTGTGTTTCAACTGCAGCATCCATAACACATTGGGAGTAGAAGCTAGTAGATGAGGATACACACTGTGGAGGACTGATGCTGACTCTCTAATAAGAACACATCATACAGATGCAGAAATAGAGTCCTCACTCACCCAGTGTACAGGCCAGATGAATACAGCTGGTTGATACAATCTGCTCAGAGAAAAAGGCAAACCATTTAAAGTTATTGTTTTTATTTGACACATTGCCTTTTTGTCACATTCTCTTTA
>CM070493.1:41300725-41398225 GCA_036324585.1 Champsocephalus esox
AATAAAAGGGGAGACAGAAAGACATGGTGATTGAGAAGATGAGACAGGGAAGGAGGAGGGGAGAAAGAAGAAAGAGAGAAAATGAGAAAGACAGAGGGAAGAAAAATCAGCTGTCGGGTCGGGAGAGAGAGAGATGACATCCACTCAGACAGGAAACTGTGTGAGGTGTGAAGATGTAATTTCACCATGACATACACACTTCTGCTACACACACACACACACACCACACACACACACACACACACACACACCCAGATGTACAGAGAGACCTACACATCCACACGCTAACTGGAAACACTCCTGCTGAGAGAGGAAGTGTGTGTGCAGATCGCTCTGTCATACATGATACATGTCAAAGATGTCTGCCAAACAGTCTGTTTCTGATTGTACCGGTGACTGTAAAAAGCTCTAACCTGGAAATGGCTTCAATTTGTCTAAAATATTTCTGCAGGGTGATTTAATTTAACATGAGATAGTTTGTCCAGATGTTCACGTCATTTTGAGTTTGGTGGACAATCAGAAACTAATACTAGCTCAGAGCCTTTCAGCTGTTTTCAAAACAAACTTTAAAGTGTTTTATTTTATTCAATAGTTCATTAAACTGCTGAGTGTAAAGCTAAGTACATCTCAGTGCCAACAGCAGCTCTGTAATATAGGACAATTAGTGTGGCCATTGATTATGATCCCAATCTGTGTAAGTGGTTATCATCATTCTCTCTTTTCATGATTGCTCCATATTGATTAGTCAGGTCTGGCATTGTTTCTCTATTGACTATTCAGGCCTGCTTGATAGTGAATTCAACAAGGCCTGTGGGCGCGCACACACACACACACACACACACACTTCTCAGACGCACATCCTTGTCTTTGTGGTATTGTGGGGGTACCATACGAGAACATCTCTTGTGGGGCCCACATTTTCTGAAGCGGTTCTAACATGAGAGCCCCACAATTTGATAAAGACAAAAATACCCCCACAAAAGTCCAACACTTTTAGGTTAAACATATGGAAAAACAGTATAAATATAGAAGTAATGACACACCTAAAGTATTCATTAGATGGAAATGAAATGCTGACCTGTGCATATGTTTGCCCTCCTCTGAGCTTTGGTGTTGCATGAGTAATGTGTATGTTTTCCCCTGCTGCAATCTATCATCCTCTCTCATGAGCAGCATTTGGAGGTGTGGGGGGGGGGAGGGCTACGCCAATCTATTTGTGAATAATTACAGTTATCAGACTTACACACACACACACACGCAGGTCATTATCGCGCTGTGATTGGCTCAGAAGGTCGGTCGAGCGGGGCGGGCTCATGTTCAAAGCTTCTGATTCAAATCAACATGATGGAGGGAGATGAATCCGTGTATCTTCGGACCATTTGCTTTTCTTTATTAAAAAAGTCAACGGAAGAGCGTCTGAGAGGCGTTTTTGTTTTTTATCTTAATAAATGGTCTAATGGTCATTGGAGCGAATCCTAATGAATACACCAGATATACACAGCAGCCTGTGAGCAGTATGAACAGTGTGTATGAATACACTAGATATCAGCCTGTGAGCAGTATGAACAGTGGGTATGAATACACTAGATATCAGCCTGTGAGCAGTATGAACAGTGGGTATGAATACACTAGATATCAGCCTGTGAGCAGTATGAACAGTGGGTATGAATACACTAGATATCAGCCTGAGAGCAGTATGAACAGTGTGTATGAATACACTAGATATCAGCCTGAGAGCAGTATGAACAGTGTGTATGAATACACTAGATATCAGCCTGAGAGCAGTATGAACAGTGTGTATGAATACACTAGATATCAGCCTGTGAGCAGTATGAACAGTGTGTATGAATACACTAGATATCAGCCTGTGAGCAGTATGAACAGTGTGTATGAATACACTAGATATCAGCCTGAGAGCAGTATGAACAGTGTGTATGAATACACTAGATATCAGCCTGTGAGCAGTATGAACAGTGTGTATGAATACACTAGATATCAGCCTGTGAGCAGTATGAACAGTGTGTATGAATACACTAGATATCAGCCTGTGAGCAGTATGAACAGTGTGTATGAATACACTAGATATCAGCCTGAGAGCAGTATGAACAGTGTGTATGAATACACTAGATATCAGCCTGTGAGCAGTATGAACAGTGTGTATGAATACACTAGATATCAGCCTGTGAGCAGTATGAACAGTGTGTATGAATACACTAGATATCAGCCTGAGAGCAGTATGAACAGTGTGTATGAATACACTAGATATCAGCCTGAGAGCAGTATGAACAGTGTGTATGAATACACTAGATATCAGCCTGAGAGCAGTATGAACAGTGTGTATGAATACACTAGATATCAGCCTGTGAGCAGTATGAACAGTGTGTATGAATACACTAGATATCAGCCTGTGAGCAGTATGAACAGTGTGTATGAATACACTAGATATCAGCCTGTGAGCAGTATGAACAGTGTGTATGAATACACTAGATATCAGCCTGTGAGCAGTATGAACAGTGTGTATGAATACACTAGATATCAGCCTGTGAGCAGTATGAACAGTGTGTATGAATACACTAGATATCAGCCTGTGAGCAGTATGAACAGTGTGTATTAATACACTAGATATCAGCCTGTGAGCAGTATGAACAGTGTGTATGAATACACTAGATATCAGCCTGTGAGCAGTATGAACAGTGTGTATGAATACACTAGATATCAGCCTGAGAGCAGTATGAACAGTGTGTATGAATACACTAGATATCAGCCTGAGAGCAGTATGAACAGTGTGTATGAATACACTAGATATCAGCCTGAGAGCAGTATGAACAGTGTGTATGAATACACTAGATATCAGCCTGAGAGCAGTATGAACAGTGTGTATGAATACACTAGATATCAGCCTGTGAGCAGTATGAACAGTGTGTATGAATACACTAGATATCAGCCTGTGAGCAGTATGAACAGTGGGTATGAATACACTAGATATCAGCCTGAGAGCAGTATGAACAGTGGGGTATGAATACACTAGATATCAGCCTGTGAGCAGTATGAACAGTGGGTATGAATACACTAGATATCAGCCTGTGAGCAGTATGAACAGTGTGTATGAATACACTAGATATCAGCCTGAGAGCAGTATGAACAGTGGGTATGAATACACTAGATATCAGCCTGAGAGCAGTATGAACAGTGGGTATGAATACACTAGATATCAGCCTGAGAGCAGTATGAACAGTGGGTATGAATACACTAGATATCAGCCTGTGAGCAGTATGAACAGTGTGTATGAATACACTAGATATCAGCCTGTGAGCAGTATGAACAGTGTGTATGAATACACTAGATATCAGCCTGTGAGCAGTATGAACAGTGGGTATGAATACACTAGATATCAGCCTGAGAGCAGTATGAACAGTGTGTATGAATACACTAGATATCAGCCTGAGAGCAGTATGAACAGTGTGTATGAATACACTAGATATATAAAGTATGAAAACGGTAAGCAGTATAGTATAACATATATAGATATTAATTTCATGATGATAAACATTGTGGAACAATGATGAAACATGGGAATGGATGTGGCGACGTAAAACTGACACAAAACAACAACAAACTTTTGCCAGCCAATTGGGGAGTTTCATCAGCAGCACGTGGTGAAAACCACCAATGAGCGCTCAGCTCCAGATACCAGCGAGCCGTTTCCCATCAAGCGAGTACTTTACAAATATTATTCCTGTTTATTATTAGTATAAACACGGTTACTTGTTTATACAGCGAGGTAAATGGTAAATGTGCATGTATGTCGTTCAGAATGCGTTTACAGGTGAATACGTCTGCATTTCCCGCCAAATACTAGCCTCAAAAAGATTACAATATAATTAATGCAAATAAACTACTTCTACTAATAATAATAATCATAATCAATTCAATAATATAAATACTATATTATTTTATTATAATATAATATAGTCAAGACAAAACATGCTTATGGCATGCTCAAAAACAAATTTCTTAAATCTGTATTCAAATGTAGTTCCCTCTGTCAGCAATGTGTCAACAACTACACACACACTTCTATCAGTATTTCTCGGTGTTGTGGTTGGCATGATGATGACTGTTAGGAGTTAAAGGTGGGGTAGGTCATTTTGGAGAAACCAGCTCGAATTGCGCAAGAATTTCAAAATACACAGCCGGAAAAAATCTGCCACTTCCTTACAGAGCCCCTCCTCCAAGGGGGTGCGCCCCCCCACTGCAGTCAGCATGTCGCTGTGTCCCTGGGACACTTCACCCCAAATGGCTCCTGTGGGGATTGTCCACAGTATTGAGTATGTAAGTCGCTTTGGATAAAAGCGTCTAATAAGTGACATGTCATGTAATGTAATGTAATGTGCGCTGAGAACTGCGCGGAGAACTGCGCACAAGCCGAGCTCGTAAGCCGAGGCCCCCTGCGCGAGGCCCCCTGCGCGAGGCCCCATGCAGCCTGCATGATCGGCCTGTAGGGAGGGACGGCTCTGATCTCAAGCCTTATAGGGCTGATCACTGGTGTTCCTCCAGGCTTGTAGCCAGCATTGCAGGACATCCCTTTAAGTGTTGGATGTTTGAGGCCACTGTGCAGGTCAGGCCAGTTATTCCACACTAATTATAGATTGTAGTTGCCAGGCAACCAGTGGAGAATCCAGGAAGCTTCTGCTCAGAGTCTGAAAGTTTGCAGTTAGTTAAAGCTAAAGTTGTTAAGTTTAAGATATGGTGTGGTACTGTTGGGACAATAGGCAAAAACATTTTGCACATTGCATTTCATTTTGGTTAAAGTGGACCTATCATGCTATATTTGAATAATATATTGCAGGGCCATACCTATATAAAACATGTCTGTTTTTTTTTCAAAATACCAAACAGATCATGCATTTTAGCCATGCCTCATTTCGCTCTATTTGCTCTTTTTTAGCCCTGTTTTTGCAACGGCTGAATCTGAGAGAAGTCTTCTTCGCTGCTTTTGTGGCAGAATACAGCGCCACCTACAGGCCTGGCATATATACTACAGCATCTCCAGCGCTTTCGAACGGCAATGGCCGTGGCTGCCTCCTCCTGATAGGTGGAGAGTTGGCCATATAGGCGGAGCTCCTCGTTCCTGATGTCAGAGAATGTTCACATCTGGATCAGTCTGTATCAGATCCGTTGCAGCCCCGTTTTTAGAGATGTGGGTACGGAGGAAAAGAGAGGGTTGTGTTTTCTGACACTTGGTGAGTTCCCTGACACACCGGGGACACATATTCATGTATAAAAGACGTACAAAAGTGCATTTTGCATGATGGGTTCACTTTAACTTATTCATTAACACTTATTCAACAAGTGAAAAGAAAACACACAACAATACAAATGTAGGTGTTCATTTAACTTACTTTGTCAATTTGTGTCTGTATTTTTCTCCCAAAGTCACCAATAACATTAAATAACTCCTTGTGTACTCCTATCAAGGCTATTTATTCATATACTAAAAATGATAACCAACTTAATGTATTTATCCCAGGGGGAATTTGGTTGTGTGATAATTGCTTGGATTTGGAATTATATAAATAAAAGATAAATAATAATAATAGAATAATTCATATGTATCCATTATTCACCAAGTGTGTCTCCCCTAGCAGAACGCACCCGTTTCATCACGTGTGACTATTTGGCTTGTGTCTTTGCCCTGAGTGACGGACGGGTTAGTGCAGCTGTGTGAGGAGCAGCCGCCAGGAGATGAGCGACTAATAGTCTGATATTCAGACTCTTATAATGGAGGGCCGATCCCCCTGCTGCTCTGTAGACTATTTATACTGCGTCGGAGAGGCGACTAAATGGATTTGTGATGCATTTGACAACACACAGATACACACACGCGTGCTCTCACACACACACTCAGAAAGAAAACCCCCACACCAAAATAACCTCCTCAATCCACACTAGACACACCGCTGCCCCCCTTCTCCGAGCAGCATAGCATGATCCAACCCAATTCGCAACTTCAAAATATGGAAGGAATTAACTACAAAAGAACACTAAAAGTAACACTTTAATATAAACTGTGGCTAATTTCCAAATAAAACCGGTTAAAACCTTACATACTATCTTTGAAGTCACCACAAGTTTAATCAGTAGTACTATAATATATTATTTAATAATAATACGGGGATGAACAAACACAGTTACACACAGTTACACACACACACTCAGTCACATTAAGGTCAGTAGGCTGTGAGCTGAGCAGTCTTTGTAGACGCTCACATAGTTGTGCAGCATGGCTCCCATTGTAGAAAGACATAACCACAAACTCACTGTGACCTGGTGAATGGACCTCAAGAGAACACACACACCTGACACACGTTGACACACACACCATGACACACGTGTCCCCCTGGAAGATGAATTTGTGTCCACTGTCTGCTATTTCGGGTGGAGGGTATTCTTCTTCTTCTTCTTCTTCTTCTTCTTCTTCTTCTTCTTCTTCTTTCAAGAGTGCGGCTGTTGTAGCATGTGGCGTGTGACTGAGCCCTCGGTGGGCACAGAGAAGAAGAGGAGAGCATTGATACTGGGGCGCAGGGGCCATGTCCACACCACTTCTGGAACCACTTTGCACTAGGATCAATTGATAAACATGTTCTGGAAATAGCATGCACAAAGAAAGAACTGTCTTTGCTCAAGAGAACACTTCTGGGGCAACAGTTTGGACCGGTGGCACGTTAGTCACAATTTAATAGAGAATAGTAGCAAGTGTGGCTCCCGCTTAGCAGTAGCTTAGCAGTAGCATAGCAGTAGCTTAGCAGTAGTTTAGCAGTAGCTTAGCAGTAGTTTAGCAGTAGCTTAGCAGTAGCGTAGCAGTTACTGCACTAGTTGTACAAAAGTATTTGGAAAAGTGTTTTTTAAATCTGAAAAAGTCTCCCATCACTTTTCTACACTGAACAAACTGAAACATTGACTTTTATCAAGTGCATTATGTCAACACATATCACACACGTGTATTAGGTTAGTTGAAAGCAATAATATTAAGTAGGTTCAACTTAATAGTATTGCTTTTAACTCACCTAATTCACTTGTGTGAAATGTGTTGACGTAATGAAATGAATTAAAGCTTCAGTGTTGTTGTGTAACAAAGTGTCGCCCATGGAGGAGACTTTGTGATGCTTGGACACAGAGCTGGAACGAGAGACGGAGAGTGGGATAACGGAGAGACAGAGAGGGCGACCTGAGCCAAACAGTGGGGTCTGGCGCGCTGAAGCTGGAAGCAGATCTGAACTCTTGTTAGCCGACAGCTGCGGAGTGACAGAGGGTTCTCTGGGAGAGGCAGCAGCTGAGAGGAAGGAGATTTATGAGTTAGATACATTCCTGCTGCGGCTCTGATGACGCATGGATGAGGAGAATTTATTGAGGGGTTTTGTGACTTTTATTATTCCGTGTTTGATTGTGCAGAACCCTCGTGTAAAACATCATTGTTGCTCACGCTGGCTCTCTTCAAATGGATTCACACCGTTTGATTGGTGCACAACATTTAAAGAAGGATTTTAGACTGAGTAAGGTATTGTTCTTTCTTTATAAAATAGATGCAGTTTTAAATTGGACTCCTGGTACAATACTTACAATAATAAACTGCATTATCGTGTTCCAGTATGCAACTTCCTGAATGTAGACACGTACGTAAGCATCACTGAGCATGCTAATTATTATAGCTTAAATTCTCTTATGTGTAATTATTGATACTCATGTCTACCAGGTGTTGCCTCGTTTAAAGGAATGTCAAAACACAAAAAGTCCTAGATTTCAATAACATTTCACACGTGGTGCATATTTTCAAAACTATGACTTATTATCATTAAGGTATAATCCAAGATTGTGAATTTAATTGTTTTAAAAGACCCTCCTCTTAGAAAAGAAAGAATCATAAGCTTTAAAATGGCCACTTGCTAAATAGCTCATTAAGCTTATTGTCGCTCATAAGCTAACTTTAGATGGATGTTAAAAGGAACTATCTGGACGCATAGTTGCTCTCTGACTCTTCTGTATCCTGACTTCAAACAACCAACATGTTAGACGGCAAGCAATGAAAGCCAGTTGTGAAGATGTGGTGATGTCACACACTGTGTTGAGTCCAAGTTCTCAGTTGCCAGGTAACCAGTCTGTTGTCATGCCTGTTTACCTGCTGCTGTATTGCATATACAGTCTTTGAAGTAAAGCAGCATATCAACACGGGTTGAATAAAAAGCCAAAGCACTCCGGAGAGCTCTCTTCCTGGTGTTGTGTAATGTAGTGAAGCACCTACTTATTGCATCGATATTGTTTTCATATTGGCAGTAAAACGTGATGAGTGAGGAGCGTCCCCTGTGAGATCAGCTGTAAACGCCCTGTGGTGTTGTTGTGGTGTTGTTGTGGTGTTGTTGTGGTGTTGTTGTGGTGTTGTTGTGGTGGTGTTGTTGCTGGCCGCGCTGAACTGGCCAGCAAGGACTTTATTCAGCTCAACGGTGAACACACACATGAGCATTTCACATCATGCATTGTTTTCCTAGCTGCAGCCACTTCCTGCGGGGTATAGGGACCATTTCCTGTGAACTTTCACCTCCAGTGAACACCTGTTTCCTACTTCCTGTTATTGCCTCCCTACACAGGAAGTTCGCCATGAATGTGAGGAAAAGTCTGGCTCACGTATCAGATGAGGAGGAGGTGGGGATTCTAAGACTTTGAATGTTGATTTAGAATTTGAATGTCAGCGTAATTAAAGAAAGCTTCATCAGCTGACCTTTTTTAATCCAACAGACTCACAACTCTGTCCGTTGTGTTGAACTAAAACCATAAATCCACTTTCTCTAAAATAACGCGCGTATTGACATTATGTCTGTTCCATTCCATCGTAACGGGCGAACAGCTCCTGAGCAGTCTCGTACATCAAGGTGCTTTCTTACGTAACGTTCTATCTCCCGCCAGTCCCGGGACGTGCAGCCTCTCTGCCGAGTCAGCAGAACTAACACACTGTCTTTGTGTGTCTCCTTATCTGCGTCAGGATTGGGTGTCTGCATTATATTATCTCTGCCGTAACTCGTATTTTTCTCCCGCAATTCTTTCCACACGTGGACGCCACTCACTGAGAGAACATCAGGTTCAGATGTGACGTCTTGAGGGAGGGCGGAGGAGGGAAGGAGAGGAGGTAAACACAAAGGGACTGAAGGAAGGAAAGAAAGAAAGGAAACACAGAGGAATTTGTATTTCCTGACAGTTCATTACACATAGAGATTTTAAAGAGACACTGTAATGTATTTGTACAAGTACTCGCAGCACAGTGCGTATTCTCATCCTTTTATTTGTACAAAAACACGACTTTGCTCCAAAAATACATCATTGTTCCAACCTTTCACAGAGCTCACGAAATGTGATGAACTCCCAGTTACACAGACTGTAGATGTATTATGCATCCAGTTAGAGTCTGTACTCATCCCTTCTTCTTCCTAGCAGCACATGTTGGAAACGTGGTGCCTGTGGGTTTGAGCCTTGGCGGCACACCATGCATGTAACGATGCCGCAGCAGAGGGGCTGGCCCGCTGAAGGAAACACACACTATGTAACAGTTTCCAGAGAAGTGAATCATAGCGTGAAACAGCAACTGGCAGCCTTTCATCATTTCATTCATTTCCATTTACAAATAAAGATCTTCTCAAAACACAAGTGGTCTTTTGAACTATCGACACACAAAGAGGTTACATTGCAGTGTTGTAGTCAAGTCACCAATTCACGAGTCCAAGTCACCCTCGAGTCACCACTCTTCGAGTCCGAGTCCAAGTCCGAGTCACCAAGGGAGAGTCGTAGTCGAGTCCGAGTCCAAGTCCGAGTCACCCAAGGAGTGTCCAAGTCGAGTCCGAGTCATCATTACCTGTGTTCGAGTCCGAGTCCAAGTCCGAGTCACCCAAGGAGTGTCCAAGTTGAGTCCGAGTCCGAGTCATCATTACCTGTGTTCGAGTCCGAGTCCAATTCCGAGTCACTTAAGAAGAGTCCAAGTCAAGTCCGAGTCACAAGTCTTCATGTGTTAATCTTCGTGGATATATGTTTTGAAATGTAGCTGCTCCTCTACATTGCTGTTATCCTGTCTATTGAACTGCTGTGAAGCGAGTTTGGCTACAATTCTTGTAATAGGTGCTATACAAATATAAAGCTTATTTCTAATATTAATATTATTATTATATATAAATAAACTATATTTAAAATGAGTTACCTTTTAGAGAAGTGATTATATTTGTATGCCAATATTTTCCTATGGTAAAGTTTTCGTTTTGCACTTTTATTTTGATTCTAATAAGATCGGGACTCTTATTTTGAAGGAACTTTTACGGGTTAAATCAGTTTATGATAAAGATTTATCCCCAGAAAGCACATGGCTACTTAGCATGCAAAATGATGTCATTCTGCATGTTAAGTATGTGCTTTCGTTATCGGCTGAATCTTTATTTATTGATTAGATCACGTTACTCTGATGATAGTGTTCAAGACAGCCTATATGTCTGAACTCGATTCTTAGAGTAATGTGTTACGGAGCCTTCTCTTCTATATAGTTTCCACATAACGAGCATTTTGCGCTGCTCTTTTACAATGTGGAAGCAGAATGTGTGAAAGCATACAGCACGATGTGGGGTGTGTCTGTAGACATCTCTAGACTGGAATAGCGGGGCCCAGTACGTGAACTCGCCATACAGGATAGAGGACATCAGACTCCAGAGAAAATGTGCTCGAGTCCGAGTCCAAGTCGGAGCGTCAATGTACGAGTCGAGTCCGAGTCATCGTGGGGGGGGGAATTCACGAGTCCGAGTCCGAGTCCAAGTCATCCTGTGCGAGAATTCACGAGTCCAAGTCCGAGTCGCGTCAATCAGTGCGCGAGTCCGAGTCGAGTCACGAGTCCCGAAAATCGGCACTCAAGTCCGACTCAAGTCCGAGTCCAGGACTCGAGTACTCCATCTCTGGTACATTGCATATGCCAACAGTCTTATTTCATCATCCTCGCACATCTTCAACAATGGAGAAGTTTACAAATAATGCTGTAGCTCCCCTCATTGAATACTAGTTTGTTGTAATTGTTCCAGTTATGTTTCATATTGCACTGCATAGGAAGGTGGCAAAGAGGTGCATGTTGTGCATATGTTGTCAGGATGAGGATGTTTCTTCATCGGCATGTGCTTTGGAACATTAATGTTTTTATATTAGCTTATTTTTCAAACTTCAGCGCGTTTCTCCAAATGGAAGTGTTTTGGGCTTTTGTACCTGTCCAATGTCGACACAACCATCCATGATAATATTCAGTGCACATGTACCGTACTTTTCGGACTATAAGCAGCGACTTTTTCCCCCATTTTTTGTGTACAGCTAACGGCCACTAGGGAACCTCCTAAATCTATGGATTTTACAGGTAAAATTAACCACCTGTAACTCTATGGGCTCTAGGACCGGTCCGCGCCCGCCACCTTTAAGCGGCGGGCTCCAGCAGGAAAAGCTGGAGGCCGGTAAAGAGTGAGACAGGTAGCGCGCCAAAGTAAAAGTGGAACCGAGAGACAGAACGAGAGCAAGACAGACGGACAGTTTAGCTGCTGCGGCTTATATGCAGGTGCGCTTTATAGTCCCAAAAGTACGGTAGTTGGTACATTATAAGATATGTCATGATCTATCAGGCCCCCTTGGCCGGTCAACCCTGATTCTGGCTATTCTCTCACTGATAACGTTGATGAGAAAGTCAGAAGAAGCTTTGAGCTGAATGATGACATGTTTACTCGTCTCATATCAATACCATATACAGTATACTATAAGCGTGTTTGGATATTTGTGTCCCCTGGCTGGAAGTCATTGTACCGGCTCTTCTGTCCTGCGCTTATTTTTAACCTGCAGGGGGGTTTCTGAGCTCCACAGAATGAAAGGAGAAACGAGAGAGAGACGAAAAAAAGAGAGGGATGACGAGTCGGGGTGATGAGGGAGTGACAGAGCGGGCGAGAGAGGTAGAGGCAGACAGGGAGAGAGAGAGAGAGTGGTGACTAAGCCTGTGGATCAGGAGGAGGCAGATTAGGCTAAAGTCCCCTGCTTAAGACTTCAGAGATCAAACTCCTGCAGCCTCAACAGTTGTCCACTGCCCTCCAAACGCCGCGTGTGTGTGTCTCGCATATCAGAGAACGTATTGTTGTGTGTGTGCTATCTGTCTATCTCTCCTGCTTTGGGCTTGTATTAGGGCTTCTCGATCATGGCAAAAATTATAATCTCGATCATTTGGGTCAATAATTGATATCACGATTATCCATTTACTTTGAAAACATCCATTTACTGGAGAAAAAAAATGTGAACAGTATGTTTTGAACAGTTGATTACCCTGGACCTTAAGTTTAACTCAACTGAAAGTCCAATCAAAAAAAAAGTATATAAAAAAAAATACAAGTAATAATGCAAAAATAATCGTTTTATTTCGATTACGTTGTTTTCGTTGCAAGCCATAATCGTAATTGCGATTAAAATATGATTAATTGAGCAGCCCTAGGTTGTATGCCCCTTTCTCTCACAGGTTCAAGTGAAATTATGAATGTATTAGCGTCTTTGCAAATACGTCCGATCATATTCTCTGACATTTGAGTACTGTTATATCGTAATTTTTATTTTTTTAAAGTACCGTACTTTTGGGACTATAAAGCGCACCTGCATATAAGCCGCAGCAGCTAAACTGTCCGTCTGTCTTGCTCTCGTGCTGTCTCTCGGTTCCACTTTCACTTTGGCATGCTACCTGTCTCACTCTTTTCCGGCCTCCAGCTTTCCCGCTTAAAGGTGGCGGGCGCGGACCGGTCCTAGAGCCCATAGAGTTAAAGGTGGTTCATTTTACCTGTAAAATCCATAGATTTAGGAGGTTCCCTAGTGGCCGTTAGCTGTACAAAAGAAATGGGGAAAAAAGTTGCGGTACGGTAATACATTGAAGAAACAAATAATTCCTAATCTTAGAGAATGTGTGATTTATGACTTTATAATCTAAGACATATATACACGCATTTCTGTTAAATGTACCACTTTTATCATTTGTTTTACCTTGTTATCTTAACCCCGCCCCCCGGTGCCAAGACAGGCCTCTGCCAATAATTATTCAACAAACTTGATTTCTGTTTATGACATGTCTTCACTGATTAAACATTTCCAGCTTTCATTAAACATACAAATGTTTCCAGTAAGTGCTAAGAACGTTTTATTGAGTTTGGCTTACTACAGATTAGTGTTTCATAAAATGGAGGCAGAGAGGCAGCGGCTGCAGCTGTGCGTTAATATGTCTGCAAGTCAAGGTTACACCCTGACTAACTGTGTGTGTGTGTGTGTGTGCGCGCGTGCGTGTGTGCGCGTGCGTGCACGTTTCATGGTTTTAACAGTTGTTTGTAAAATGAGACATTGTTATCATACATTTCCATGCTTCGGTGACCTCAGCACCCTGTTAGCTTATCGCTACTACTTATCTATGCAACACACACAGACACACACACACGTACACATCCACACACACAGACACACACACGCACTTCTACAGATACAGTAAATTGCTTACACGCTTTGGTTGATGAGCCAAAGCAAACATTTGCCCACCCTCTGCCTCGCTGTCTTTCTGCCAAGTGCAATAATATCAAACATGTTCATACAACTATGTGTGATTACAGTAATACACTCTCTATTACCAAGAGAGGTAAAAGATAATAGTATTGCAGTATTTAAATATTTGCAGTCTCAAAAACGTGAGATACATTTGAATACAGGACTTTAAAGGATCTTGTATCTCAGTGTGACCTTCTGGCTAAACAAAGAATGAAAGAATGTAAACTATGAGTTGGGATTTAACGTGTGTGCCTGTAGTGAGACGTGTTGGCTCCCATACACCTCAGACGGTCAGACTGTGCTGCTGACATGGATGTGGGCTAAAGTCTGCTCGGCCATCCCTGCTGAAGTCAACACTTCCCGCCCCTGCTCCTTCACAGTGCTTGCCTGAAAGCGTTCACCAACAGGAGATTGTCTTTGACCTCCGACCTCAGCCCTGCAGCTGCAGCAACAGGACGTTGTGGTCAGCAGCTGGATGGACGCCAAGCTCTGTGAACAGTTCTATACAGCACATGTAGAGACGATGATTAAAGCAGCTGAGGGAAAACAAACATGGACGAACCGTCACTGTAGCGACCGCCTAAAGGCTGCCAACTGTCACATCGTCTGCTTCTCTGTGGCGGATATGCAGAAAGGTGCAGAGGATTGTGGGTAGGCTGGCTGGCTCAGTCGGCTATTAGAACGAGCCGGTCGTACAGCATCATCTGAATAAAAGCAGGATGAAGAGAGACGATGATTTCACAATAAAACGCCCTTCACAACAGGAACGGACTGTGTGTGTGGGAGTGTGTGACCTTGAAGAAGAGGTTTAAAACCTCTTTAGAGCTGTACAAAAACACTGTATGGAAACGTGAGGAAAGGGGGAGGAGGAGGAGGAGGAGGAGGAGGAGGAGGAGGAGGAGGAGGAGGAGGAGGAGGAGGAGGAGGAGGCGTAGAGGCAAGCGGAGAAGCTCATTAGCTGAGAATCAGTTAGATGCTGGATGTGATCATTCGGGCCAGGAGGGATCAGACTCCTGTCTATCCTCCCACCAACACTTGTGTGTGTGTGTGTGTGTGTGTGTGTGTGTGTGTGTGTGTGTGTGTGTGTGTGAGGATGTTGCAGTGCAGAGGATGAAAGGGCTCATGGGTAAAATCTTTTTGGCTCCCTTCCTCACTCTCTCGCTGCCTGTCACACTTATTTCTTTTTATCCCTCGTCTCCATGTTTACCCCGCACCGCACATCCATCCTGAAATGTTGCAGCTCCAACAAAAGTGCTCCCGATGAAATGGCGTTATTTTTACCCCCGGAACACCAGCGTTAAAATCACTATCTGTACTTTGGAGCTTTTGATGTTCACCAAATATATTTAGTCCTTAAAATAATTTGTAAAAATGGTACTGGGCAGAGGTTTGTGCTCTGGGTGCGTTTATGGTTGGATTAAACCGGGACTATAAATACATTTTTTAATAATTAAGCTATTAATTCCTCTGCAAAGTAATTAATTGAATTAGTTATTATAGGTTGGGGTTTGTTAAGGGTAAGGATTAGGGGCTTAGGGTTTATCTTTTAATATTATAGTATCTTTTAATATTCATTTCAGCTTCTGATTTGGTACCAAACTCAATGTGTGAGTCCCTAAATAAGACACATAAATAAAAATAAGAAATGTAAAAGCAACGAACCAAGGGGAAGGTTCTTCATGTTACGAGGAACCCGGTAATATGGAATTACTTTTTGTTGGAGATAGTAATTCCTAAGATGTTGTCGAGAATATTATAAGTCACCAAACGTATATGTTTACAAGCACCAAACTCCATGAAGTTAGGGTTTGTCAGGATTCGGGAAAGGTAGGACCCAAATGCAGAATAAAAAAGACACAAAAAGGTCAAGGAACAAAAGGCGAGCTTTATTTAGAAAAAGCTGAAGACTGAAAAAACATGACATGAAATAAACAGGTAGCACGAGAGAACAAAAACTGAGCGTGACCAACATGGAGGGAGACAGGAAAATGAACCGACATGGGGCACAGCGGAAGACAAGACTAAATACAAAGAAGGCTAATCACAGGACAAGACACAGCTGGGAGGGGGGGCATAGTCAGGGAGCCGGGCACAAGGACGGACCGGGTTCGTGGCCGACTGGACCACCGGCGTGATAGGAACCAGTGTTCGGGTTCCGTGATCTGGGTCAGTAATGCACATCGGTTTGAACTTCCGTTGGATTCTTTTCCGTGTCACTTTTCATTTGCCGTTTTGTGCATTCTGAAAGGCAAATGGAGTCTCAGCCCAGCAGTGTTCACACTTTGCTCGCACTTTATTCCTCTCACTAATCTACACAGGACTGAGCGTGTCTGATAGCAGCAGCAGCAGCAGCAGCAGCAGCACGTAACCAGACTCACAGTAACACCACTAATCAATAGAAAGCACTGAGGTACAAAGTGCCGGAGAGCAAAGATGAATGGAGAAAAGGACGAAGCAAACAGTGCACCTGTTAATCCCAGAGAGCGACGCAGCGACGCCTCGCACTCACAGGGGAGAGATCATTCTCTAATGGTGCAGTCAGAGAGGGGAGTTGTTTACCCCGTCTGCGGGTTGAAGCCGCTCCACTATCCGCTCCCTCCTGCACGCCACTTATTCATTTTACATTTCTATGTAAATGCTTCTGGTGGAAAGCCGCGGTGCAGAGGTGGAGCCGTGACATGCGGCGTGGCAACCCGCTGCATCGCCGCGCAGAGGTGGTTCTGCTTCACACTGCAGCAACCAGATAGAGGGGGGAGGCGGCTTGATTGGAATGGCCTTCACGTTCTATTGTACGGTGAATTGATCCCTCTCTGTGTGGATGTTTCTTTGATTCCCTTCCTCTCGCTTTATTTCACTCTGCATGTAACAACAACACATAAACTGTGCATCACGTCCACTTTTCTCCCAATCACCCCGCTCCCCCTCCCTTTTATTCTTTCCTCCTCTTTTCTTCATCAAGGCCATGTCCTTTTATCTCTCTCTCCTCCCGCTACTCCAGCCCACACTCGCCCGTTCTGCTCAGTATGCGTGTTGGATGTTCAGACAGACATGCAGTGTGTGTGAGTCTCGGAGAGTGGGATCAATGCTGCAGCACACACACATTCATGTGCGAGGCGGCTAATGGAAGTCAATGACTTCTACAGGTGTCCTTGTTTGTGAGAAACGACTTTGCGTCATTTGGTTTGCCCTGAAGAGCAGAACAACATAAGTTGCAGCAGAAGTTGTGTTGCTATCGACAGTCTCACACTTTCCTCTGGTCTCACTCCATTCAGCAGTGAAGCTCTGAATGTGCAGGAGCTGGTGCTGCAGCACCGCGACGGGCGCTCACTGCTTAGCAACAGGAACACTCCACATCACACCTGTCCTGCATACTGTCTGATGCATGGGCTTTCATTTGGCTGCTTTTGGGCAAAACTGCAGTTTATTGGAGTTAAGCTCATTTGAAAAATATTTCAGTTTTTCAACTTAAAGAGGACCTATTATGCTTGCTGACCTTTCACTTTCCTGTAGTGCGTTAGCTTGCTTCTCGGGGCATCTAACTGCTCTGACAAGTCTAACAGCGGGCGTTTCTTTCCCACTCCCAAATATGGGCCTTTTTTTGTGAAATGTTTAGACAATATTTTCTAGGGATTAATTGTTGAAATGGAAATATTAGTCAGTGATAAATAAAAGAGAAACAAGTGCTTCATATCCATCCATTGCCCAACACAGCAATGTTATATATATATATATATATATATATATATATATATACAGTGCACAATGTGACGGACGAACAAGAGTACTGTATGAAAGAAGTATGCATAATTTCTACATGCAAATATGTGAAATGAATATACTGCACTGTATTAGGACATGGAGCGCGTGTGTGTGTGTGTGTGTGGGTGTGTGTGTGTGTGTGTGTGTGTGTGTGTGTGTGTGTGTGTGTGTGTGTGTGTGTGTCATTGCCTCTCTCCCTTTCACTACCCTTTGAATGCTGGAGCTGTGTTTCCATGGTAACACTGACCCCTGGGAGCCATACAAGGCTCTTTAGAATCCCTCTCTCTCTCTGTCTCTCTCTCTCCTGCTTGTCCATCCTTTCCTCCCACTCTGTGTACTTCTCTCTACCTCTTCATCACCTGTTCTCTCACCAACTTGCTCTTCTTCTCTTTCTCTTCTGTTCAAACAAAACAAACCTCTTTGCTAGTTATGTGTTCAGGTGGCGGACACACTGCCGTGCTCACTCTGTAATGTCATGTGTCTACGGCATATATCTATCATTCACGACATCATTACATTGCTGACACACACACACACACACACACACAAACCTTTTCTCATTACACTAACGTTCCTTGATTTAATGTAATATGCTGATCAATAGCCTTCAAGCAATAACCACCATGTGTCCTTCTCCCTCCCAGGCCAAGCTGATCGTCCCTAACAGCACGGCGGGGCTGATCATCGGTAAAGGTGGAGCGACAGTGAAGGCGGTGATGGAGCAGTCCGGGGCGTGGGTCCAGCTATCCCAGAAACCCGAGGGCATCAACCTGCAGGAACGGGTGGTCACCATCAGCGGGGAGCCCGAGCAGAACCGCAAAGCCGTGGAGATCATCGTCCAGAAGATCCAGGAGGACCCACAGAGCTCCTCCTGCCTCAACATCTCCTACTCCAACATCACAGGCCCCGTCGCCAACTCCAACCCCACCGGCTCCCCGTACGCCAACTCCACCGAGGTGATGCCGTCCGCGGCCGCCGCTGCAGCATCCGCCGCTTCTTCTCTGCTCGGCCAGGCTAGCTTGGCCGGAGTCGGGGCCTTCCCCACCACCATGTCAAGCTTCTCAGGCAACGACCTGCTGGCCATCACCTCCGCCCTCAACACCCTGGCCAGCTACGGCTACAACACCAACTCCCTGGGCTTGGGTCTGAATCCCGCGGCAGCCTCAGGAGTGTTAGCGGCGGTAGCAGCTAATGCTAACCCAGCAGCAGCCGCCGCAGCTAATTTGTTAGCATCCTATGCCAGTGATGCATCCACCAGCGTTCACCAAGCAGCGAGTCTCGGGGGCTTCTCTCTGGGATCCTTGGCTGCCGCGGGAGCCACCAACGGCTACTTGAGCGCCGCGTCGCCCCTGTTGGGGTCATCTCTACTGGCCCAGGAGAAGCTGGGAGAAGGAGCAAAGGAAGTGGTGGAGATTGCCGTGCCAGAAAACCTGGTGGGAGCCATCTTGGGGAAAGGAGGGAAGACGCTAGTGGAGTACCAGGAGCTGACCGGCGCCAGGATCCAGATCTCCAAGAAAGGCGAGTTCATCCCTGGAACTCGGAACAGGAAGGTGACCATCACGGGGTCTCAGGCCGCCACGCAGGCTGCACAGTACCTGATCAGCCAGCGAATCACCTACGAGCAGGGGGTACGTGCCACCAACCCACAGAAGGTGGGCTAAACCTGACAGCCAATGAGAAACGAGGAGGAAAAGAGGGGAAAAAAAGAGTGGGGGCTTGGGGGAGGAGTATCACAAATTGAAAGTGAGAATGGAAAAAGGAGAGGAGAGCAAGAATGTCAGCAAGAATCGTCTGCGCCGTTTTCTTCTGCGTGTTTTCAGTATTCTCTATAAAAAAAAAGAAATGTTGACGCATAGCAAACATGTGCTGAGAAGACGAGGAGGGAATGGAGCGAGTTATCACGCTGAAAAACCAAGAAAAAAATGTGTAACTAAATGTGTAAATAAGGTTTTATTACTTAACGTCTTGACCTTTCGGATTTTTTATTGTTTCGTTTTATTGTTTTGATTAGTAAATTAAGCTGTCTGTTTGTTCGTTTGTGTATTGTGTGGACAGAGCTGAATGCCATGTAGACAGGCCGACTGCCTGAGAGGCGACAGGAAGTAGGGGGAGGAAGGGAAGGGCATGGGCACACAGGGGGGAGGGTGTGCGTTTACAGGGTACAACCCAAAATCCCTTATGGAAGTAACCCTAACCCCTCCCTCCCCCTGAAGCCCACACCCTCCTGTAGGCTTTTTGTTTTTCTTCTAGTTTTGATTTGCCCCTCCGCCCCGCCTCCCCCCGAAGCCTCTCTCACTACTTGCCCACAGCCTTGCCTTCCCCTCACCCCTCCCCCCCTTTTTACAAGGGTTTTTATAATGAGCAGGACTGCAAACTTAAGCCTGGTGTGCGAGAAAAGAAACGTCGTCAAATCCCCCCGTAACCCCATTTATTCTCTCCCCCGTCGTATGATCTCAACTCCCCCCTCCTCCCCTCTTTCTGGGAGATGAAGGAAGGGTGAGGTGAACTCGGGAAGGGGTGAGGGGCGGAGAGAATGAGCTGGGCGTTTCTTCGTTTGCACACCACCCTCTGTATACCCTGTGATGTATCCTACGAGCAGTGCAGCGCTGCAGGGGTGTCAGGGCACGCAGCACCCCCCCCCCATACGCAGCTCTAGTGTTTGAGATAGAATGCCGAGGCGCACGTTGATGACCTCACGTAGTGCGAAACCGACGAGAGTGATACCGTGCAAGCTGCGGCAAACACACAGGATCTATGGCGCTTTAATTTGCAGTCTGCTGTAAGGATTCTGATATTGTCACGATTATACGAATCCTCACCATCATCATTATTTATTGATGAGTTCACCCATAAAAAGCTCAGTTGTTTTGTTTTTTTATCTGTGAATTCAGGTTGACATGAATGTAAATGAGACTATTTTTTGTTTTAATTTAAATGAATTGAATAGTAATGTCACAAAGTGTAATATATGTCTTATTTAAGTCCAGTAAGAGAGCCGCCCCAGGCATTAATATCATTACAGTGAAGGGTTACCTGATATATCCAGTCTCAGAGCAGAACAGGGAATGCGCACACACGTGCACACGCGTACACGCTGAAACAACACGCTAATGCCACATGTGGTGCTCGAAAAGGGAACCCACCATATCTATGATGCAGACTGCAGTGAGACCTCTAGATTAGTACATATCTGTGACCACACCACAGGCTGCAGTGCAGATCTACGCAGCGATACCTCAAACGCCTCGTCGCCATGCTTGGCCATCCTCCCCAACACATCCCCAATGCTCTAAATCTGTAGTAAAACGCCCGGTTCAAATTTGCCTAAAATGTAAAATTGTAACCAAAATGAATAATTGGGTTCTCAGGTGAGCTGCTACTGCTCAGCCTGTGGTCTTCCAAACCCAAACCCAGTCCAAGCAAGAGCACTTAAGACTAACAACGTACTACTGAGACAGTGAGAAAAGGAAGCACTGAAACACGGGGACTGTTCGTCCGGGGTCCACTGCAGCTTCTGCTCGTCTCACTCCCAGATGTGCGACGTCGAGACAGCATGCCCGTCAGTAAAGAGATACATAGCCTCACTGATCTCTTATCGAGCGACCGTCCGCCTGCCGCTGAAGGGCAGACATGATTTCCAACACGTCCAGGGAGTTGTTTCTGTCTCTGGCAAACTGCAGGTTTCCCGTGGCAACTGCCCACTGTAGACCCAGAAGGCTGCTGAAGATGCTGTTGTTTCTTTTCTTGGTTCTTTTGGTTTGTGTTGTGTTATATATTTCTTTTTTTTACAATCGGAGTACACTGAATTTTTGTCTTAATGCACTGTGAAGCGAGGGATCGGTTCTCTCCGCCTATGAGGTCAGGGATGTGTGCTGTAGACGGCATCGCGATTGGATGGTTTTTTGTATGGCAGGGGAAAAAAACACACATATATGAAATATATGTAGAATGCATATGAAGAACTTCACCAGAAATGTATCTGAATACTGAAGGAGGAGAAAGAGACTAGGCTGATGAAGACGATCAATCAATTGAGGGCACGAGTTTGAGATCAATTAGAGTCGACCCACCCGTTGTCCTGGACGATGGTTTTGTAATCCGAGGGTGGGACGGTGGGGGAGTGCTAGGTGTCCAGCAGCAGATTAAAGAGACTGGAACAAATTATAAATCCACTTTTCTATCGCTGTCTTTTTCATAAAAATTGATAATGTACTGAACACCCAATGGGCCAGTCTAAGTCCAGTAGCGGTGTGACGGAATGTAACAATGCCAAAAAGTGAGGAGGGGGTGCATTTGGTCTATTGAACAGCCGGTGAGGGGAGCGACTCCTCTCAGCTAATACACACACATGATTCTTTTGAAACCAATCCGACCCATAATGCTCCACTGTGCGATCAACGTGTCACTCTCTGTTGGAGCGCCAGTGAGGGTTTATCCACCGCTTGGTAAGGAGGCTTCTTTACTCCCATCTAACACCATCCACTCTGTCCTCACCCTCCCTCCCACCCGCCCTCCAGTGCACTCCCATCCTGACACCCCCCTCTCCTCCTACTACATCGCTCCATGGGTGACTATGTCTGGTGTTACGATCAATGCATGTCTGCTGCTTGCCCTGACAAACACCACAGAATGAGTTTGCCTCCTTGGGGGGCCGGGGGGGCCGGAGATGCCCTGATCTAACGCACCACCACACCTGCAGAGGAGGTCCTAGTTGAGGCTGGCAGGGCGCAGTGAACAGACACGCTTAGCTGTTGGATCAGTGCGTTTAAGTTTATAATACTTTGTTTATTTGGAAACACTCGCTGCACAAACATACACATATCGTGAGGGAATGTTCTGTCGTCGAAGGGTCTGACTGGATCTGACTGGATCTGACTGGATCTCTGTTGGGTCTCTTAGTGGCACCTCATGAAACCATATGAAGATAGGGGGAGTACTCGTGTGCTTGTGTTCCACTGTGGAGCTGGACTGTGCTGCATGCAGTTAATAAGCTCTTCTTCAGTTCATTCGGTGCCCGTTGCTCCATCTCTGAGCGGGTAAATCATGCTCCACTTAAAGGTTACCGATCACAGCTTTCGTAATGTGAGGACTGGCTGCTTTTATATTTGTCGAATCATTGAAACTGAATATGTTTGGGATTCAGATTATTGGTCAGACTGAAAAAGGAATTTGGACTGGCATATTCTCAAGTTTCAGACGTTTGAAAAACTGAACAAATATTCAATTCATTTAAAATAATATTTTGACCGTTAATGCTGATTTGAAGATGTGTTCTTTAATCGGATGAATCGGCCTGGACAGAAAAGGTAATCCTTTACCATAACTGGAGCGGGTTTATGGTTGTCCAATTTGCGTCATGGCTAAATGGCCTTGGATGCAGCACAGTGCGCTGACAGTGGAACAACTGATATAGGTGCCATTTAAGTTGATTATTACTGGACGGATTTATTTTTCATCTCATTAATTAAACCATAGATAGATCCCTTTTGGTTTGTTATTTAAACAGCGGCTAATCTCTTTAGTTTAGGAGAGATCAAATGTGACGAGTACTGGAAGCAATACATGTCTGCCGTAGGGGCTTTGGATAAGACGCTGAATAGGTTTACACGAGTAGAAAACATTTAATTTGTGGAAAATGCTGCTATATAATAATATCTGATGTACTAAAATACAACATATCGAAAGCTGTCCTTTAGCTGGAGAGGCTAGCTTCAAGTGGCAGTGTAACAAGCTCTGTTATAAGCTAAGTTAATAATTGTAAAATTCTAACCTGAACAAGTTAAAACTGTGCCAAAATAGATCTTTACAGAGGTAAATATGTTGATTTAAACTCATAAGATAAGAGGAGACATACTTTTATATTAAGAAAATGTGAAAAGTGCCAAATGAACCATATTTATAAGTGACGTATGAAGTGAGTCGTCCACGCAACAGTTTGTAAGAAGTAAAAGCGCCTCAGTGATGCAGATTGTTGAAGCCCTCACTGTTCCTGCCACACAAGGAGGGACTGCCATGTTAGCAACGTGTTAACCAGTCATCTGGGAACTACACTTCCCAGAATGCAACAGCACTACGACTCGGGCTAGACTAATCAATACAGCGATAGGTGATAACGTAATTATGCGATTTAAAAAAATGTGACTCGATAGCATTCTTAAATACAGCCTTTTATAGTTACAATGAAAATGTATTTTGTGGAAATAGATGTTATCTTTTTTGCACGTCTATATTGCATGATATCAAAGTGAAGCGTGGACAAAAAAAGATTTTAAAAAAAGTCAAAAAAGAAGTGACAAAAAAAAATCATCCGGCAGTGTGTGTCATCGTTCTTCAGGAAACACATCTCCGCACGCCGAGAGGGGCGGAGCATGCCGATAGGGGCGGAGCATGCCGATAGGGGCGGAGCATTTCCATACTGTTTCACACGCGTTGTTTAAGTCTGCCGACCGCTGGTGAACACAAAGAAGTATTTTGTCGTTAAGTTGTCTAGCCATCCTCAAAGGGTTACTCTCGAACAAACCTAAGACTATTTTGCTACTTTCTGAGCGACTTGTACGAAACAGTTTAACTTTAGACAGAACACGAATCAGGATGTAACTGAAGTCTGAGATCGCCCATGAATGTACTCACCTCGGAATAAGTTTGCATATCACTCCTCTGACCATCGACTTGCAGTAGAGGCTTTCGTGTGTCCTTTTGTATTCTAACATGACTAACCCTCGACGCACTGTGCGAGCTCTCAGTTTCACTGTCTGTCCTTCCACCCCGCTCAGAGGCTTGTCTTGTCATTGATATGCACCTTATTGACTTCAAACATGACTTGGAGCACCTCCGGCCCGCCCTGTGTAATTCAGTGTTGGGAGAGTCGTAACGAGAGGGTGTTGCTCGCCTACTAAACCACACCCACACACATGTTGCTGCTGCACCTCGGTCTCCGTGGGGCAGCAGCAACATGTGTGTGGGTGTTTGGGACAGATTGTGTTCTGACTCTCTTAATATGCACCCCAAGGCTCTGATCTCAGGGAGAGGAACCACACTGACTGTCTCTCCCTTCCTCCCCCTCGAAGTTCAATTCGATTCTTTAATGGATTCAATGTGGGGGACAAAAGAAGCCAAATAGCTCAATCTAATTCCTTATTATGCAACCAGTATTCAAACGTTGGCTTCAATGAACTGTATTTCATCAACAGAGTTCACATCACTGTATTAGGTTCATTGAAAGCAATGATATTAAGCTGAAATGAAAAAGTATAGGTTTGACTTAATATGATTGCTTTCAGCTAATGAGATGCAGCTGAGTGCAAAGTGTGGCTAAATACATTTCATTCGAGTCAGTACTTTCAGCAGAAAACTTCCCACAGAGAATCCTGCTCCCAGCGACATGCTTGCACTAAACTCCCTGCTGTCACTGTGCATGGCAGGCCGAGCAGGGGTGTGTGTGTGTGTGTGTGTGTGTGTGTGTGTGTGTGTGTGTGTGTGTGTGTGTGTGTGTGTGTGTGTGTGTGTGTGTGCCAGACTACTGTCGATGTTACTATAGGTATTTATGCAGCAGTGTATTTAGATGTGCATGCTCCTCTCTCTCTTCCTCTCTCTGTCTGCTTTAGGCTCGTGGTGTGTGTGTGTGTGTGTGTGTGTGTGTGTGTGTGTGTGTGTGTGCGTGCGTGTGTGTGTGTGTGTGTGTGTGTGTGTGTGTGTGTGTGTGTGTGTGTGTGTGTGTTCTGCGACGTAGCCGGCTCTGTGTTTTTATCGTGATGTGTAGAGGAATGCAAACTTAACCCCCACCTGCTCGCCAGGTGACCTCATGGCTTCTCAGTGGGTGTGGCTCTTTGACATAGTCCTCAGTTTCTCCACTGCCACCTCCACAAACCCACTCTCACCCACACCCACCCACCCACCTCTTCTAAGACATATTATGGGACCCCTCCCCGCTCCTTTTTCACCCCCCTTTCCACCCAAAATCTCGGGCCCCATCGAAGCACCAGCAACTGTAGACTGCATTTGTCATATCACTGTTTTTCTGTTCCTTCTTCTCAGTGTTGATTTGTTTTCCTGGTTTTGATTTGTACTGTATGCTCTGTCTAACGTAGACCAGTTTAACAAGATGCCATTTCTGTGTGTAGCCTGTTTACCCCTACACAACACACACACACACACACACGCACACACACTCATACATATACACACACACATTCATACATACATACTCTTCCATGCCCTCTTTTTGCACTTTCACTGCCCACTCCTCCTTCTTTCTGCCCACACATACACCCACTTTCCTCCTCCGCCTCCCACGAGTCTCTTCTCTCGAGTGCCAAAATAGAAAACAGAGGGGGAAAAAAACAAAAAAAAGTCAACAACAACTACCATTCCAAGCGTTTCTTTGAGTTGTTCTTGTGTGTCGGACATCCATCCTGGAAGCACCCATGAAGCCAGCATGCTCCGCCCTCATAACATGATGTCGCTCATGACGCCTCAACTGAACAGCACCTTGCCCCCCCACCACCACAACCACTCCTCCTCCTCCTCCTCCTCCTCCTCCTCCTCCTCCTCCTCACCACCCCTCACAGAGCTAAACCCCCGACAAGGATTAACCCCCTGCAGGTTGGCTACCTACCTGCTGCTCTGCCTCTCAACCTACCTTTAAACAAAAGCCCCACCGCTCATGCCAGCTGCTTTCCTAATTCTGTCATCTCTTCAGCCTGTGGGACTCCATTGATTGTGTGCCATAGTGTTGGGGGCACCTCTCACTCTCCTCACCCCCTCCCCCCTTCTCTCTACCCCTCACCTTTTCTCTCTTTCTATCTCGCTCCATTTGATTTTTCTCGATGGGAAAGATTCAAAAACTCCATTTTTTCTAATGATGATTTTTTTTGTCGTTTAACATCCAAACCACGCACGCCGACACACGCAGGAGTGTTTACGCGCCGTCAGCTGCGCAGCCATCCTCTGTCTTCTTGAACTTTTTTGAACTTTCACCCCCTCATGAACTTTATTGACCTTCTTCCTCCTCCTCCCTTCTGTGTTCATCCAACTGTTTGGACGATAACTCTCCATTCCATCCCCAAAAACCTCTCTGAGACTGTGCAATGCTAGCTGATATGATTGGATTTTTTTGTTTGTTTGTTTGTTGCTCATCATTGGGGACAATTCTCTGAGATATAAGTCGAAAAAGAACAAAAAAAAACATATGAAAGGAAGAAAAAACATTCTAAAAACAAGTTCAGACAAACAAAAGAAAGGAAAAAAAACTCTAAACAACTGTTTCTCCACAATTTCATTTTGTTTCTCTCATTGTAAATATTTTTGTCAGATGTTTTGCCGAGCTGTAAAGAGAGAAGTGTTGAGCAGAAAGGGGCCGGCAGCATAAAGAGGTACTAGTGGACGCGGTAGACGATCACTCTCCATACTCCATATCGGCTAGTTAGGTCTGCCTGTATAATCGGCTATGCTACTTCTACTGTGTTAACCTGTGCTGTTGTTATTAGTGTTGATTTACCTACTGTATTCGCTGTTTAGCTTCCATGTTGGTTAGCTTTAGATACCTGTGCTCATAGAAGAAGAATACTGACCTTGAGAAGTAGTCCGAGCCATTCTCAACGTAGGCTTGTTTTCGTACATTTGTTGGTGTTTTCCTAACAGTGAGTTGTAGTGGCGCTAGTTTTATCATCGAGTTATTAAAAAATGCTTGGTCGTGTTAGAGACATATCATCGTGGAAAACTCGGCTCCTCCAAGTTGTAAAAAAAAACCCAGGGAGGGAGACAGAACAAAAAAAAATGCTCCTCCTGGGCTACAGACGGAGGACGCTGAGCTGCTAACTTTTGTGCAATACAGTCCTAGTTTACATACATACATAGAATGCTAGTTTAGAGATGAGTAACCTCTGCAGGGGACATTCGAACCCCCCCCCGCAGAACCAAACCTGTGCATATCTCCATATCCCGCTGCACATCAGAGACATGTTGAAAGTATTAAAGTGACAGCGCGAGATTAGACTCCATTATTTCACCGCATCGCTCTGAGCTCCACTCTTGATTTATGCTGCCTGCCCCATCGCCCTGACAACACCACATGAGCTATTTATTTCTCAGACTATTATTATTATTATACTATTAATAAATAACAACGAGAAAAAGGGAACGACTGGAAAAAGGTGAATTAATATTAGTATTGTTTTGTTTTTATTTTTTAGTATTTTAGTGTTTGCTTTTAACAACATTCATTAACTGACTTAAAGAGTATTGAATATTTAATGTAATTGTAGCATTGTGTTTGTAAAGAGAAAAAAAATCCTAGTGAGTTGTGTTTCTTGACTTGTGGATTACCAGTGAAGTGGGCAATCTAGTGCTAATATATATGAGGTCTTTTTTTAAGGATTCTTATTTTGCGACAGCAACAGCAGTCATTATAAATGTTCATTTTAGCATCACCTGTCTTCCGTTGTCTTATTCTTCACCTTCCACCACACTCTGCATCATCACAGTAACACATCGCAAGTCTGGGGGAGGGAGAGAGAGAGAGAGAGAGAGAGAGAGAGGAGAGAGAGAGAGAGAGAGAGGAGAGAGAGAGAGAGAGTGAGAGGAGAGAGAGAGGAGAGAGAGAGAGAGAGTGAGAGATGAGAGAGAGAGAGATGAGAGTGAGAGGAGTGAGAGAGAGGAGAGAGAGTGAGAGGAGAGTGAGAGAGAGAGAGAGAGTGAGTGAGTGAGAGAGTGTGAGTGAGTGAGAGTGTGAGTGAGTGAGTGAGTGAGTGAGTGAGTGAGTGAGAGTGTGTGTGTGTGTGTGCGTGCGTGTGTGTGTGTGTGTGCATGTGTGTGTGCATGTGTAAATGTTTGTCGTAAATGTGAGTGTGAATTAACAAACCTGTGCATGTCTGTTTGTGTGTGAGTGTGTGTGTGTGTGTGTGTGTGTGTGTGTGTGCGTGTGCATGTTTGTGTGCATGTGTAAATGTTTGTCATGAATGTAAATGTGAGTGTGAATTAACAAACCTGTGTATTTATTTGTTTGTGTGTGTCTATGCAAATATGGTGAATGAGTGCATGTCTGTGTGTGTGTGTGTGTGTGTGTGTGTGTGTGTATGTGTGTGTGTGTGTGTGTGTGTGTGTGTGTGTGTGTGTGTGTGTGTGTGTGTGTGTGCGTGTGTGCACGTGCGTGTGGGTGTGTGTGTGAGAGTGCCTGCTGTATATATGAGGGCAGGGTTCAGGGTGGGTGTTCTGTCCAGTGTTCACCAAAAGCTAAAACCTGTCAGGCTTCCATACCTCCTGATGGAACCTCCTGACGTTAGCTGCAAACCCTCATCATGTGATCAGACTCAACTCGACTGTTCATAACCCCCTCAGTCACCTGACCAACCAAATCAACCAATCACTGTCCACCACTACCGCCTTCCCCTGCGCCATCCTTTGCTGCACATCACGTCAGCCCCATGTGATGTTCTCCATCTATAACATACTACTGTCTCAATCTACTGTTACATACACCGACAGCTCTGGGGAGGAATATAGAATGGAAGTGCTCGTACTTGAGGTGCGCTTGGTTTCGTTGGTAGTGTTTTCAGTTGAAGTGTTTGCAAATAAAAGAAAATGCAGCTTCAGTTGTCAGAAAAAAAGAAAATGAAGTACCTCAAGTTGTTTCATTTTAAAATGGCCATTTCAGATATCTGTCTTTCACATTTCTATCGCCAAAACAATGGTGGTCAATGGAATTTAGTTTGTGGTGCTTAAAGCATTACAAATGTAGAAGAATCATTCGTGTCCCTGTTCTTCTGGGTAAACATTAAACCTCACTTAAAACAGTTTTTATTGGGACTATTTTTGCTGTAGTTCCTTAAAAATCGAGTTTGTTGGGAGATGATAATGTAAATGTTAAAGACAGATATCTCCAAACCAATATGAAATACCTCTAGAGATGAGTAAGAAAATGTTTTTGCAAATAAGATGAACTGGCCCTTTAATCTGAACAAGGTGCACTTGTTCGGTCTACTTTCTTCCGCATCATTTGAAACCATTTTGAATTCCAGTATTTGTCTCCAGAGCTGCATCCTACATTCGACTGTTCATACTACTGTATGTGCTGCATACTACCTTACCAGGTCAGAATCCACCTTAACCTGTCTCCATGCCAACCACAAAAGGAACCAGTTGCACAGCAACGGGCTTCCGCCACAACAAAACAACCTACCAACCTACCATCTTCCTCAACCATCGAGGCCACGCCCACCTGACTATGATCGTTCCATAGAAGAAAAAAGATAGAGGAAGAGAGAGGATAGGAAGAAGGGAGGAAAGATGAAAAGACGTAGTTGTGATTCTCAGGTTGTCTTATATTGATCTAATGTTCAGTCTGTTCTCAAGTCTCTCACTGGTGTCCTGTTGCCCCTAACTGAGCCCAAAGATCATCATGTCCTTCCATGAGAAATTCTTTGTACCATTGATTGACTACCGACCAATTCCTCTCGAACAGTTGATTGATAGTATTGATTGACCAATTATTGTGAGAGACGCTCCACAACCAGCCAGGTGAATGAAGCTAGGCACTGTAACTAATGTTTACAACTCAAATGAGACCAACAACGCTGTTGAAAGAATGTCTAGGACTTTTAGAGACAAATCTCTGAAGAGTACTTATTTCTAAATGATGGAACTTTTCGCTTACTTTCTATGTGACATGAGGTAATGTAATTTCTTTCAATCATTGCATGTGACTATTTTGATTTGCAATGAAACTGTTAGAATGGATGGTACATTTGTGACGTCAGTGCAACGTTGGGACGCCGACGCTAGAAATCAATGTCGGTTTCTTATAACAGTGTTTTTATGTCGCCGTGACGAGTGCTTATGGACCAATGAATGCTAAATGTGTGACCATACAAAGCTGTCAAGGTTTTGTTTATTTGTACATGGTTATGGGTCAAATAAACCATTGAAGCAAATGACCATCTTTAGTCTTAAGGAGTAAGCACTCACACATTTGTTTGTAAAGTCAGTACCATGTAATAATGCACTGTTACAGTATGAGGTAAGTTCCAACAGTGAATCCAACATGGCACCTGGTAATGTGCTTCCATTCAGACATCTTCTCTAGGAGGGTTGATTGACAGAATGAGAGACGAGCAGGGTTCGATCACTCATCACCTTCCTCCTGACGACAGGCATCTCCAAGGGGTGGGGTTCACCTCATCCATCTACCCACAAACCTCCTGTGCACCAGAGTCATCCGATCAACAAACCCCTGTACCCCCACATCCACCATGACTCCACACAATCCAGCCAATCAGCTCCTGTGACCTCTGGCCAAATCGTCTCAGCCCTCTCCGTGCCATCGGCGAGGCGGCTTTTGGCTTTTTGAGCTGTTGTTGCAAAGCTTCCTGGGAAATGGAGTCACAATTCACAGCATGGTCCGACCAACCTCTTGTCACTCTCCTTCCACACACCTCTCTCCATATGCCACTAAAGAAGTTCCTCCGGCTTCCAGCAAGAAGGTCACAGTGTGTGTGTTCACAATGTCACACACTCGTAATACGCTACTGCGAGCCAGCAAATACATGGGTCAGAAGGCAGCTACAATCTAAAAACAGTGTATTGGGCAACCCATGCATATTTACCGGGTTGTGTCTAAAATAATATAATCAGCAAATGTTTATCTTATCACTTTGTACTCAAACTGTAACCGTATTACATCAGAGGGAGATTTAAAGTGTACAACAGACGGGACCTTCTTCTCTTCTTGGAGGCTTCACTGCTGTGGGAGCAAGATGCATCTCATTGGTTCATGTAAACCTCATGAAAGAGTATGGCTCAGTTATAGTAGGCTAAACTCCAAACCAGCAGCAGGTAGGACAATAAGAAACAGAACAGACATTTGCTGGATTATTTTTTTAATTAAAACCAAAGTGACTTAATATCTTAACAACATGACATATATGTAAGAGCTAATAATAAGTACACACAGTGAGCAAAATATAAAGTGCCTTTATATGTGTTCTCAGAGATCATAATGTACACCTTCAATGTGAAATACAAGAGGAACACATCAGAGTCCATTGGCTGCATTTAGTCTGTAACATCTGTATCCAGCTAAACTACAAACCTCGTCTCGACTGCAGCAGAACCAATATGATTATATCTGCTTCCAGAGAAGCTCAGACTACAGAAACATGTATCTGTCAACCTGCAACATCTTAGAGAGGTGAATAAGCAGGAAAGAGATGGACACATGTTTCTAAAACGGTGCTTTGAGATCTACTCTGGTGTTGTGATCAATATGAATGTGCCTTAGATCAGCTCCTAAAGGTTCTGTAGGTTGTCTCAGAACCACAGAGGCCTCTGAGGAGGATACAGGAGGTAAGTTTCATAACCGGCAGGACATGAGGTGAACTGATATGTTGTGTAAGAACAACACAGCAAAAACCTCAATCCACGTAAAGCTATAACACAGTAAGAAACAGTGTTGGAGACGCCTGGGACTTTCCATCGCCACACTGCGTTGTAGCTACAGTATGATGCAAAGGACAATAAAGCCTTGAATATGTGAAAAAGAGCCGACAGCATTGCTGCTGTTTGTAGTTTGTCTATGTAGAGATAATGAGAGCGTGCCTGTGCCTCTGCAAGGACAGGACACCTTCATTTAAAAGCAGCTCGAACATAATACAAGAAATGCTGTAACTGAATAAGGTCAAGCAAAGCAAACAAGCTACTTCAACACAGCTGGTCCAGCAGGAGAACATATGAATGTATGTATTCAATCATGTTCCTGCATTAAGATACAGTTCATGATTGAATGTACAAGCCACATGGGAGCAGATGATCAGATTCAGTTGTATGACATTTATCGATGAAATCCTTCACTCTTTGTAGAGGTTTTCTTTCATCAACTACAGGCCACATGATACGACATGTAATATAGAATCAACATAATCCACAGTGAGGAACAGTAAGGTCGATCTATATTTTGTCTCTCCTTTTTAAAGTAACTCCCCAGAGGAGTTTCAGAGTATTCCAGTCACTGCTGACCTACTTTAGTGCAAATGCCACTGAGGAGCATACGTGACAACTACCGTGATAAACGAGCTGTGCTGCTGTGGGTACAAACATACAACCCAGTCTCACGGCATGTCGTGTTCACCAACACGATTTTTAATCTATTGATTCGTGTTCACCATCACGATTTGCCCCTTTTTGTCGTGTTGCACGATTTTAAAAGCAATGTATTTCTACTGCCTGCAGCACGTCTTTTTCTCCGGTCGGGTCGTGGAAGACCGGAAGCTGTGTGGTTCATAAAAACATGTTCTTACTCAATATCAAGCCACAGTTATTGCTTTTATATTAAATCGTATAATTTCGGACTTTTGTTGTCGTCTGTGAGGAAAATAAATGGGGCTCAGAGCCTCAGGATACTGAAATCTGTATTTTTAAATCTTTTTTTCCTTCTAATTTGTTATTCTTTTCAAAATAACACACTGTTATTTACTCACCAATAACACACAATTATCCTTGCTTTTATTTATTGGTTTAATTCCATAACCTCGGGCTTTTTTGGTGTCCGTCAGGAACTGAATTTCAAAATAAAAATAACCGGAAACAGACGTAGGCCTATAAGGGACATTTCGAGCATCATTGTGATTGTCAACATTTCTGCGTTTAGGATGGCCGAAGACACTACACTACCCATAATCCCCAGCTATCGTTTAGGACTACAGCAAGGTTACGCAGAGCGTCAAACAGCTGTGTGAAATGGAACGAAACCACGCCAGATTATCCAAAACTGGAATCGAACGCCCCCCAGAACTACACATGCTGGCTATTGTGTTTCGCAAAATGTTCTATGGGACGTCTCTACTGAACGTTTTCGTTTTTCCCACAATTAGAAGTTGCCATTATTAAACACATTGGTGTTATCAAATGTAAAACATATAATTAATAAATGGGTGAAAATCACTTGTGTCCATAATGCGCAGCATTAATATATACCCACATGACAGCTCATTGCTACTTTGTAATTCTACTCCACTACAATTCAGAGGTTAACCTGGTATGTTTACTCCACTGCATTTATTTTGAGTTACTTTGCAGATTCTGATTAACGATGTGAAATATAAACAACCCTTAAATCAGACTTTAGTTACACCTGAGTAAAATGCAGGTAAGGTGATTGTCAAGTGCCAACAATCAGGAGAGATATTTGATAGTTGGTGCTTGAGAAGACTAAACATTTATCTGCAATTGACATGAATGGAAACGAGTAATAAAGTATATTCATTACTCGTTATTCTCTACTAATAGTTAATTAAAGACTGTATATTATGGCTATTTTGCACATCCCTTTCAAGATTTCAAGATTTTATTGACATATCATTTACACAACTACGGTGTAGTTCTGCAATGAATGAAAAACTTGGGTCACAGGTTCCTCAACAGTGCATTACAAGACATCTATCACTATGTGTGTACCTCCACCATTAAACTGTCATATTCTACACATTTCTTATTCTATCTACATACATAAGAGTATCATTAATGTGTATAATATCAGTTAAAATAAGTGCTTCAACATAGTTAACATTGCAGGAAAGCAATATATTAGACGTTAAGTACTTTTTCAGGCTTAATATTTATCTGTAGATAGATACCCCCAAAGTTTTGTATTTAATGTTTAAATAAAGGTTAATTCCTTTTTCTGTTTTGCACCTCCTCCTATTAATATCTTTGTACATCCTGCATTAAACTGTTTTATTGTAGAGATCACTTATAATATCTTCTTGATTTTTTATATTCTATATTTCTATATTCATACTTTCCCCCGATGAAAGTATGTACTCTTCATATCTTTATTCAAATCATATTTGATGAAAAAAATATTAAGAGTACATTATTGTTTTTATGTGTTATATTATAACACATAAAAACAATAATTCAATAACGTGCTTTAACCACTAGGCGGTGCACACAAGGTACACACAGCCATAATAACTTTGTATTATTAGTGTAGGACACGTTTTATTCATGCTTTCACATCATTTTACAGCATATTGCTATACTATTTCAGACTCAGTATTTACATTCTTACATTCAAAGAAAATCAGTAATATCTTTAAAAACTACAGTCCTATTCTCTCAGCTGTGCACCGTTATGGTGTAAATATAACCTATCTATGAATTAGATCAAATGTAAAAGTCAGCCGAATTAGTGTTGATACTGCAAGGAGACGTATTGCGTGAAAAGAAATTGAAGATGTTGTTTAATTGTTGATATATTTATGATCCACGTCAAGTATTCAGTTTCGGCGGCATTTTCTCAGTTTTTCCAAAGGTCTTCTCATCAGGGCTCTATACATAAAGAACTACGGCAGATCTGTAGTATGTAATGCAGCCGAACCGTGTATTACAATGCCGTTATGTGATGACTTTCAAAGAGAAAAGCAAGAGCACTCGGAATTAAGTATTATTTTATTCTTTTAAAATGTTTTCCGGATTTCATATCATATAAACACCAAATCCCAGAATGCATTGTGGCTAAAACATCCAATAAGCGAGCTTAAAACCATAGCTGAGGATCTTGGGTAATCGCTCGAAATGCCTACGTCTGTTTCCGGTTATTTTTAATTTGAAATTCAGTTCCTGACGGACGCCAAAAAAGCCCGAGATTATGGAATTAAACCAATAAATAAAAGCAAGGATAATTGAGTGTTATTGGTGAGTAAATAACAGTGTGTTATTTTGAAAAGAATAACAAATTAGAAGGAAAAAAAGATTTAAAAAATACAGATTTCAGTATCCTGAGGCTCTGAGCCCCATTTATTTTCCTCACAGACGACAACAAAAGTCCGAAATTATACGATTTCAAATAAAAGCTTGATATTGAGTAAGAACATGTTTTTATTAACCACACAGCTTCCGGTCTTCCACGACCCGACCTGAGAAAAAGACGTGCTCCAGGCAGTAGAAATACATTGCTTTTAAAATCGTGCTGTGCAACACGAAAAAAAGGGGCAAATCGTGTTGGTGAACACGAATCAATAGATTAAAAATTGTGTTGGTGAACACGAAATGCCGTGAGACTGGCTCTGAATCTGGGGCGCTTGGGTGTCACTAAAGCTACAACTGCGGCTTTTCTCATAAAAAGTTCCAGAAACATCACATCGTGAGTCTTCCTGTCACAACAGACAGTCAACGTGATTGAATTAAATCAAGAATCAAACATTTTATCCCAAGAAATGTCTGCACTTCCTATCTAAAAAGTTTGCTAACTCGTGCTCGCTCTCTGTCTCTGTCAGTGTTAGCGCAGCACCTGCTACCGCTAATAGCGCACTGCTCCCCTTGCATGTTCCCTCGTTCATCCGAACTCTAAGAATAGATCTGAGTAGCACCCAGAGGAGACGTTCACAGGCATTCCCAGGTGGTTCCTGCGAAGTCTCACGGAAAGAAGATCAATTGGAAAGGATTGCTTCTGGCAGAGAACCATGCTTGCCCTGCACATGTAGCCTATAGATTAAAACAAGTGTACTGGGCCTCTATGGGCGTTGTTCCATATTTCCAGTTTTCCCATTGGAATATAAAGCTGTGGCCTTGTTTCTGAGGATTAATGTGGACATTAAGCGTTTGTAAGTAGGCCAAATGTTAAGTTATCCACCTGCCGGCTTAGAGGGTATCTGAACTAAACCAAAGCTGGTTGCAAGCTTTGGTGAAGCACACTGGAAAAATGGAAACGTTGACTTTAATTCAATGTATCATGTCAACAAATTTCACATTACTCTATTAGGTTAGTTGAAAGCAATCATATTAAGTGTAAATAAGAGAATATTAGGTTCAACTTAATAGTATTGCTTTCAACTAACCTGATACAGGTATGTGGAATTTGTTGACATTATACATTTAATTAAGGTCAACGTTTCAGTGTGTTTGCAATGCAGGCACAGCAAACTGCAGTGTTAGTAACATACAGATGCAGACAGGCATGAAGGGACACGCTGCACCCAGAGAGCATTGGAGCGAATGCATACATGTTCTGGGACCATGATGTGTCTCTGCCCTGCCTCCATAAACGCCCTCTCTGTCCTTGGGGAAGACCCTGTTTAGAACCTGCACACAACGTTTCAGAGGGCACCACACCATTACCGGGTGAAACATGTCATGGAAAGTGTTCATGTTTATTAGTTAGCGTCATGAATTAGTAACACAGTGAATCCCTCTTAGCGTACATGGTTCAGGATGGAGGTGCTGGAATACAGCGTTTGTGTTTTTAATGGCACATTATGTAAAAGTGAATCAATAGAGCAACTGACAAACTCTTCATGCACTGTAAGGTCAATGTCATCATTCAAAGCTAATACATTTGATGGGAATCAATCAAATATTCACCGCAGTGACACGTGTAAAGCTCCAGTGTGCTCTACATTAAGTGATGCTGATGCTACATTATGAATATATAGCATGCTTTCTAAGTATTTTGCAAGTCCAGGAATCCATCCAAATCTGTGTCAAATGTTACTGGTTTGGGGATACAATTCTTTAAATGTATACCACTTGCCTTTCTTGACACTTCTTGACACTTTACGAGATGTATTTTCTTTGAGCTTCTTTTGCACATATTAGCACTAATGACTGATATGATGATGATCCGACTTCCCGAGACCAATCTGCATCTTCCAGTTCTCCATCACCCTTTCTCTCTCCCTCTCCAGCAGCCTGCTTTACATCCCACTCTGAGAATGGAGGAGCTGTTGCCAGCATAAACAGCAGATGTTTTGAAAGATACACACACTTAATTATTGGCAAGGCACATGCTGAGAGACGCAGTCTTATTGAATCCACAGTATGAAGGAGTACGCTTGAAGGGTTTCTTTCCGAAATAATGATTCAGATTTCAGGGAGGGCAACAAATTAAATTACATGACATTGAGACGCTTTTATCCAAAGCGACTTACATACATTCAGTACTGTGGGCAATCCCCCCAGGAGCACTTTGGGGTCTCAGGGACACAACGACATGATGACTGCCGTGGGACTCAAACTTGCTATCATCTGATTCGAGGATCAGCGCACCGAAATAAAAATCCCCTTCGGTTCAAATTCTAAAATATCTGATACAGCAGTTCTATAGGCTGATTTTATATGTATCCCCTAAAAATGACTACTTTCCTGCAATTAAACCTCACAATACTTGAGTGACCTAAACAAGTGAATGTTGTTGATATGTAACAGAAATGGCTGATCTGGTTAGACTAATCAGATTAAAGGAAATGTGTATCATGTTAGAGCATTAGAAATATTTGGTCCAACAGAATCCTTTTCATTTATTTTGCTCATCATCGTCTTCATAATCAAACCCAGAACGCCAGTCAGCTGAGCTAAATTATGAACAATGATTGTATTTTGATATGCGGTTTGTTCTGCTGTGGTAACATTTCTAACTCAAACTTTCAGCTATAGCCTCCATCTATTTTATATGAATCTGTTCCCAGAAGGAGATGTATTGAATGTCTATTATATGAATAAATAATACATACATACTATTAACTACCTTGCAAAAGCTGTGATTCTAAAAGCACTGTAGCGTGTATCAGTTTGATGGTACATAACATGTTCTGCAGTCTTGCAGCTGTTGTTGTTTTTTGTTCTGGAGCCTGCTTTAATTAAATGCATTTTCTATGGTACAAAGGGCAGCCTGCGCAGTGCTTGACGTGTCTGACTGCTCTTGCTGTGCAAAAGCCAACCCAAAACAGTTTTGCTCCCTTATTCTTTTACTGTGATGTAATTTAGAAATAAAACATGAAAATACTCTTTTACTTTAGCACATAAAGCACATTTTACCCTCATTCTCAGAGTTCTATTTGATGTCTTCTTGTGATGTTTCTGGAAAGAAAATGGAGCTTGTTGCACTGAAGGTTCAACCCTGTCTCCTAAAAATGACGTTCCCACAGAACTAAACTGCATTCTCAATTAAGTTTAGCAAGAAACGTATTTTCTCCCACGTTACGTTAGTTATGAACGTATCTCAAATACGTTTATTTTCTACATATCTTTGCCATGTATTGTCTTGCTTATAATAATGATAATAGTCATTTATAAATATCATTTTAGAGCACACATTTGAAATCAGAAGGCGAGGCTGTCATTTCTCCAGCTGTTACTCTCATGAGCGAGGAGAAAATAATAGTTTTAACGTAACAGAAGAGCTCTGTGGCTTCAGGCTTCATCGCCGTTCAAATGACAGCATTGGTTTCCACAAAAGTGGGCGGGGCTGTAAAGTGACGTAGATTTTACTCTTCTATTATTCAAAACCATTCTATTTATTCTAACGTCAATTACATGCCAGTGTTTTATCTTTTTATTTATTTGTTTTTATTTTAAATCGTATAATGTCGGACTTTTTTTCCCGTCTGTGGAAAATAAATGGGGCTATTTTTTAAATATTTTTTTCCTTCTAATTTGTTATTCTTTTCTAAATAACACACTGTTATTTACTCAACAATAACAAACAATTATCCTTGTTTATATTTATTCATTTAATTCTATGATCTTGGGCTTTTTAGCATGCTTTTTAGTCGTGAATAAAGTCACCGGAAACAGACGTAGGCCTATAAGGGACATTTCGAGCGATACACACCACAAACCACCCACTGAACAGATTACCCAAGATTAACATTTTTAAAAATAAAATACTTTATTCCGAGTGTTCTTGCTTTTCTCTTTGGAAGTCATCACATAACGGCATTGTAATACACGGTTCGGCTGCATTACATATTACAGATCTGCCGTAGATCTTTATGTATAGAGCCCTGATGAGATGAGATAAGACCTTTGGAAAAACTGTAGAACTGCCACCAAAACTGAAAACGTGACGTGGATCATAAATATATCAACAATTAAACAACATCTTGCATTTATTTTCACAAAATACATCTCCTTGCAGTATCAATAGTAATTCGGCTGACTTTTATATTTCATCCAATTGGTAGATAGGTTATAAAAAGGACTTGTAGTTTTTAAAGATATTACTGATTTTCTTTGAATTAAAGAATGTAAATACTGAGTTGAGAGAATAGTCAGGGGTTTTGGGTGATGGGAGACACATCTATGGAATCACAATTTCAATAGCTTACCATTAAATGACAGATATACCTTTATGTCTGTGATATTTTACAAATCAGATATTAATGTGTAGAAGTAAAACATGAGAAATAGTATAGCAATATCCTGTACAATTATGTAAAAACATGAATAAAACTTATAAACTACACATCTTCAGACGTTATACATACATAAGTGTCCTACACTAATAATTGTTACGAACTTGGATACACAATGGAAAAAATGACTCAAATGCACGACCCGGAAGCCAGAGATAAAGTACAAGTAATATACTTTATTTGTCAAAAAGGATATTCAAAAAAGATAACGGCACTCTTCACGAGGCGAACAAAAATAGGTTTTACAAAGGCACAACAAAAAATCACTCACAATGTGAGGAACAAACTTACAATAAGTTTCAGGAGCATGAATAAGGCATGTAACAAAAAGAGCAACCGTTGATGAGCCGAGTTCTGGCATGAGGACAAGACGAACTGACACTGAACACTGGGAGACTGGGGGATTTAAACACTCAACAACAAGACACAGGTGAAAACAATCAGGGGCGGGGCTGACGCTGATGAGCGCGGGAGAACACATTAGGAAAGGGAGTCAAGGAACCTGAAATGAGACGTGACAAAACCAAACGAGAAGTCAAAAATAACACAAAAATAACAAAATGAAACATGACTGACTAACACTTTTGGCGGTGCACAACAATAATACAAAGTTATTATTAGTATGCTGTGTGTACCTTGTGTGCACTGCCTAGTGGTTAAAGCACGTTATTTCATTATTTTTGTTGAATAATGTTATTTTTGTTGAATAATGTTATTTGATGAAAAAAATATTAAGAGTACATACTTTCATAGGGGGAAAGTAGAAGGTCAATGATAGAAATATAGAATATAAAGAAAGTAAGAAGATACTGTAAGTGATCACTACAATAAAACAGTTTAGTGCAGGATGTACAAAGATATTAATATGAGGAGGTGCAAAACAGACAAACTAATTAACCTTTATTAACACCTTAAAGAATACTTTAGGTTAAGGTCTTCTTTCAAATAAGAAAGGTGCAGGTTTTACTTCAATTGAAAGGGGCACCGCTGCATGTGCCTTAAAATAAATGAGGCAACATATACATCAATGTGAAATTGAAATTGTTGTCTTGACTTAACTTATTGTTTTCAGGTGCATCCTGGGCAGGGGCGGACTGGCCATTGGGAATACCGGGAGTTTCCCCGGTGGGCCGGTGCTGTGTGTGGGCCGGAGGGCATAACAAAAAAATCTTTATTTTTTGCCTAAATCCTACCGGTCCATATTTGTAAGTGTTCCGGCCCAGCCCAGTGGGGTGTGGCCAGGGTTGGGTTGTAACGGAATACATGTAACGGCGTTACGTAATCAGAAAATCAAGTAACTGTATTCAGCTCGCGTTACATTTGAAAAACGAGTAATCTGATTACAGTTACTTTCGTAAACCTGAAGTGAATACATTTTGGATTACTTATTGGAATTATTGGTGGAAAGATTTCCTCACAAAATTTAATATTCATTCCTAAAGGTACAGACTCACAGCGCACAAAACCGCGCAAATGGACCAAAAAGGGGAGCGTTTGAACAAAATGTGCGGGTCCGCTCAGTGAAACAATAACAACGAACATGGAGGAACAAAAGTCTGCGTTTAAATCGTGTATGTGTGTGTGTGTGTGTGTGTGTGTGTGTGTGTGTGTGTGTGTGTGTGTGTGTGTGTGTATAGGTGTGTGTGGTTAAAACACATCAGCCACACCGCTCTTTAGCCTTTCTAATGATTCTGAAGGTAAACACAGTGAAGGCGGTGCGTGAAAGGCGGTGCGTGAAAGGCGGTGCGTGCTCGTCTTCTCAGAGGCTGAGTTAACCCTCCCGCTGCCTCCTGGTGCTGCAGAGATTTCATGAAGTGAAGGAGGTGTTCCTTCTATAAAACAGCTGTGGGCAGCAGATACTGTGAGAGTCACAGACATGAATTCATAGATCAAGGCAGACTGGTGTTTTGCCAATCCGGTGCTTAAACTATAGCTCTACACCCCTGGCTGAAATGTCCTTAAAATGAAGTCCGAGTTCGACATTTTAATTCATGTCCTGCCAACACTGGCAGGACAGAAGGTGACACGCCCTTTCTAAGCCATGTCCTCACATCCCAAGCTGCATCCCCAAAAAGTGTATTATGTTGTTACAATAGGGTTCAGGGGGAGTGGCTGTACGGCTGTACCCGTAGGATAGAAAAGGGGGAAGTGACGTCTGACTCAGAGGTCGCGCGGCTGTGGAGAAGAACGTGTTGCCCACATTCTGTTACTGAGTTTAGGCTAGTTAGCTAGCAGGTTTATTGTTTTGGGTGCAGTCACTTTTGCCTCCACTTGCTGTTCAAATAAATGTTGAAAGAGAAAGTTAATCTGTTTACAGTTCTGTTTTATATGGGTGTAGAAGAAGAAGAAGAAGAAGAAGAAGAAGAAGAAGAAGAAGAAGAAGAAGAAGAAGAAGAAGAAGAAGAAGAAGAAGAAGAAGAAGAATTGGGAGGGATGAAACCCTCTTTAAAGGTCACACATGCACAGCACACACAGTGAAATGTGTTCTCTGCTTTTAACCCATCCTAGTACCAGGAGTCTAGTAGGAGCAGTGGGCAGCTATTGTACAGCGCCCGGGGAGCAATGGGAGTGAGGGGGGAAGGGGGATGTCCGGTGCCTTGCTCAAGGGCACCACGGCAGGAGGTGAACTGGGACCGCTCACAGTCCAAGCCCCTACTGACTGCCATAGATTTAGTCCCTAATGTTGCTCTCAAAATGGACCAGATTGATGCATTTAAGCTTGCCCCCGGACCCCCCTAGAGGAGGTGAGGTCCACCACCTGCTCACACACCCTGTTAAATTGTCTCACCCACATTGAGGATGCTTCCGACGCCCATGTTTTATTCCATGTGTCAAGTCAGGCAAATTGGGTCCAAATGTCATTGCATCAATGATCTGTTAACATTAAAATGACTAAATATATGCTGTAACTATTTTGCTGTAGGCAACTCAAGGGCTCAGGTAATGTGATTACTATATGAATAATGGTCCAAAATAACATAAAATGCATAGGGTTTTTTGTTAAGTTACATACTTTCGTCACCAGCCGGCCGATACATGCCGCGCATTAAGTGGGCCTGTCTGTCAATTAATCCTTGGGCCACTTTTTCCTCCCAGTCCGCCCCTGATCCTGGGCATTCATCCTGAGATGGGCTAGAAAGCCAAAAAGAGGCATGGCAATTTAAACCCCCATGTCAGCACATTCTTCAGAAAAAATTGTTGACTTTGAGTGTATGTCTGTGTAGACATGTGTTAAGTGCCCCCCGTGTCTCCCTGGCTCTGCCTCTGCCCAGGTGCACCTGGTCTGCTCCTGGCTCCGCCTCTGCCCAGGTGTTCCAAATTCCACTCAGCCGTGTGTATATATAAAGAGAAGCTGGAGGAAAAGGTTGACTCACCTATCCTAATGCCGAAGACACTGTCCTCAGAATACCTCTTTGCCATTCTGAGCTGTAGGCAGAATGCAGCGGCTCGTCTGGTCTTCAACCTTCCTAAATTCTCCCACGCTCCTCCGCTCCCTCCACTGGCTTCCGGTAACTGCTAGAATCCACTTCAAGACACTGGTACTTGCGTACCATGCTGCGAATGGATCTGGCCCTTCCTACATCCAGGACATGGTTAAACCGTACACCCCAGCACGTGCACTCCGCTCTGCATCAGCCAAACGACTCGCTGCACCCTCGCTGCGAGGGGGACCCAAGTTCCCATCAGCAGAAACACGTGGGTTTGCTATCCTGGCTCCAAAATGGTGGAATGAGCTCCCATTGACATCAGGACAGCAGATAGCTTACACACCTTCCGGCGCAGACTGAAAACTCATCTCTTTCGACTCCACTTCGAGCGATAGAATGACTAACAAAGAACTGCTAACAGAGCACTTGTATACTAATAAAGGACTGGCTTATCTAAAGCCAGTTGAGGAGCACTTGAAATACTTGGCTCTATGAAACCTGATGTACTTTATGATTCTGTTTTCCTCAAGGTTGTGTCTTCCTGGTCGAATGTACTTATTGTAAGTCGCTTTGGATAAAAGCGTCAGCTAAATGCAATGTAATGTAATGTAATGTAGGCCATATTTTTGCAGATGTGTTTATGTTTAGCCTGGAGGACATGGTAGTCCATTTTTTCCTGTTATTGCGTGTATTCTTTCATGTTGCGGGTCTCAGCACAAGCCACTACCGCGGATTAGAGGTTGGGGCCGTAACAACATTTCCAAGACACCGTAAAATGTACTTTGCAGTTTACAGTGTATCTACAGATAAATATTAAGCCTGACAAAGTACTTAATGTCTAACATATTGCTTTCCTGCAATGTTAACTATGTGGAAGCACTTATTTTAACTGATATTATACACATTAATTATACTCTTATGTATGTAGATAGAATAAGAAATGTGCAGAATATGACAGTCTAATGGTGGAGGTACACACATATTGATAGATGTCGTGTAATGCGCTGTTGCATAACTACACCGTAGTTATGTGTATATGTCAATAAACCTTAGAAAATCTTGAAATCTTGAAAGGGATGTGAAAAATAGCCATTATATACAGTATTTAATTAACTATTAGTAGAGAATAACGAGTCATTAATATACTTTATTACTCGTTTCCATTCATGTCAATTGCAGATAAATGTTTAGTCTTCTCAAGCACCAACTATCAAATATCTCTCCTGATTGTTGGCACCTGAATTTTACTCAGGTGTAACGAAAGTCTGCTTTAAGGGTTGTTTATATTTCACATCATGAATCAGAATATGCAGAGTTACTAACGTAAATGTAGTGGAGTAAAAATACCAGGTTAACCTCTGAATTGTAGTGGAGTAGAATTACAAAGTAACAATGAGCTGTCGTGCGGGTATAGAGTAATGCTGCGCATTATGGACACAAACGATTTTCACCCATTTAGTAATTACATGTTTTAAATTTGTAAACATGTGTTTCCTATGGCTTAAACCTCCAGGGCTGTACACAGTTTAATACTGTCAACTTCTAATTTTGGGAAAAACAAAAACGTCTTTTAAAACTACAATTCCCAGTAGAGACGTGCCAAAGAGAACATGTTGCGAAACACAATAGCCAGCATGTGTAGTTCTGGGGGGGCGTTCGAGTCCAGTTTTGAATAGTCTGACGTGGTTTCGTTCCATTTCAAAGAGTGTGACGCTCGGCGTAACCTTGGTGCACTGCCACTACAACATCCAATCCCAGAGCTTGAAGATTAATCACGGGGTTTGTCAACAGGACTGTAGTCCCAAACGATAGCTGGGGATTATGGGTAGTGTAGTGTCTTTGGCCATCCTAAACTGAATTTTTTTTCGGATCTCATATCGCATCACAGAGATCTTCTGTTACTGTCCTTTCTTCTTAGAGGAAGTACAGAAACACGTAACTCTGGATTTGTTTCAATGTTTGAGGTGCAATAAACGACACAGCGGCTTTTTGGCATGTTGAAACTATTATCTTCTGCCTCGCTCATGAGAGTAACAGCTGGCAAAATTACAGCCTCGGCTACTGATTTCAAATGTGTGATCTAAAATGATATTTATAAATGACTATTTTAATTATTATTATAAGCAAGACAATACATGGCAAAGATATGAAGAAAATAAACGTATTTGAGATACGTTCTAACGAACTAACGTGGGAGAAAATAACAGTGATTGACAGCTGATAGGAATAATATGATTGTTAATAGTATCATATTAATTCAGACAAACATCGATGAGACAGTTAATTAATGTACTTATTGCAGCAGTCTGCATAGATTTGGTACCCCTGCTGGTCTAAGAGTGAGACAAACTCATTCAATTATTGCTCAGTTAAAATTCATTAAATGATGTCTGCCACCTTGTATATTTATATGTAAGGCTTTACTGATGTGCCACAATAATGTCACCAAATGTTATTGAGTTAAAATATCAATATTGTGGCTTTCCAAGTTAACATGACTGTGATTAAATCAGCATATACTTCTGCCAGGGGATGCCACCCCTGAAATTCTCCTGCCACCCTCTTGCCACCCCATGAATATTTGTTCTAGATCCGCCCCTGCCTTCCGGGCCGGTGGAATTGTATTATCACTGGCCCCACCATTGTAACCACTGGCCCGCAGCATTTGTCCAAAAGAAAATCCACGAATAATGAAGAAAATGAACACATTTGTTGCAATAGTAATGTATGCATTAACTACATTACAACTTGTACTACAACATTTGAATCATCAGTTCTTCCTCAGTTTCCTCAATTGTTCATATTTGGTTTATTAAAATAATGATATTGTGGTCATTGTTAAAAAATGTCTGCTATTATTATGAGTATTATTATTTGTATAATGCGCTTTCTGCCTTCCTGTCATCAGGAGTTAGACATGTAATGGCTATGAAATTGATTAGAACCTTCATTATCCTAAACATTTCCCTACAGCCAATACCTTTATATTGTCTACTCTTCACTTACTTGTCAGCACAGGTCGGCATTGATGTACAGAGCCGACAGAAGACCTTGTTTATAAAGGCATCATATTGAGAGGTGCAGTGACGCGTCCTGAAACCAGGAAGTAAGCTGCTGGTTCCCTCCACAGAAAGCAACGGGATTCCTCCACAGGGTTTTGGAAAAATAGCTGGAAATAAGGTCTGTGGAAAACAAACCTCTTTGATAAATGCACGTTTTGTTCAGCCGGATAATCTCCACATGTCTACCCTTTTATAATTTTCGAATCATAAATCTAATGATAGATTATAAAAGGGTTTTAGGACGCGTCACTGCACTAGAAGCCAACTCCATCCATCAAGCTGGCTGAAACTGTCTCTCCCTCTTCTTCTCATGCTCCCTGTCACTCTCCTTTAACTCCTCCGGTGACTTTCTTTTATTTGAAGATTGTTTTTTGCCCGGCTACCGCTGGTATTAAAAACATTTTGGTGAATGGTTAGGTGGCGCGATACTCTAGTGAAGGAGCGCCCTGCCGCTCACAGGAGCCTGCTCGTGCTGCGCTCCGCAGCAAACAGCTGTTTGCTTTCCACCCAACAACGACAACCGACTCACGAAACGCTATGTTGTAGCGTTGATAAATGAAACAATTCAACAAAATTGCTAGTCAAAATACCAATACCACAGGACTTTAAGCAATCTTTTTAGTGGCCCGAGCGGGCAAGTGGGATGTAGGCTATGTTATGCTGGCCCGGGGTGTCTAAATAGTGCTTCCGGGCGGGCAATTTATAATGTCGAGCCCTGGTGTGTATACGTGTGTGTGTTGGTGTATTTTTGCGTTTGTGTGTATTGTGTTTGTTTCCCGGGGAAAACCCTCACGAGAAACACCGGCTGTTGTTATGCCTGCTGTGACGTTAAATTACTCCGTTCTCAGCTTGTAATTATGCGGTTACAAGATTCAACGTTGTATTTATCATCTGAATTTGCCAACACAAGTTTAATATTCTGGAAGCTGTTTATTTGAAATCAGATGCAAACAAACTGTAACGGACCCTGCCGTGTTATTACTATACGCCTTACCAGTGATGTACCTGAACGCGTTCAATGAACGATCGTTCATGAACGCGTTCATATTTTGGGCGAACGTGAACTGAACGTACTGTATTTCCGCTAGATGAACGTAATTGAGAACGCGTTCATTCTCAGCGCTGTATAACGGCGTTCAAAAGTACGTTCATTCTCAGCACTGTATTATAACGGCGTTCAAAAGTGTGCCAGATTTCATATGCCTTTCAGCCGAAAACCCAGTTAAAACACACCGTAAACAGGCTTCAAAATAATGTGGAAAACCACCCAATCTGGCAACAGCAAGCTGCCTGTGACGCGTACGCGCCTGTCACCCCTGGCTGTCGCACTAAAATATAAATATACTAAATATATCAGACTCCTCACAACAAACAATGTGGAACCGCGGAACCGGCGAGCATTGAATGAATTAATTAATTAGTATGGACGAAGCCGAGAGCAGCTGCAGCAGCACTCGCTCAGAGTGAGACTCTACGTCTACGGCGTCGGCGTATGAGCATTTAAAATAGTTTTACGTTAAAGTCAGTACTGACTCAGACGGAAAAAATCAAACGTTTGCCTGTAAACTGTGTCCGCCCGGTTTGAAAAAGCAAGTCCGTACATCAAACCTTAAACGGCACATTGAGAATAAGCACACGACTAGCCTTTCACGGTATGTGCGAGTGGCGAATAAAAAAGAGAGCCAAAACAGATCCACTACCACCCAAATCCCATTAACATCGTACAGGAGACAAATAATAGCTCGCAGCAACGTATTGAAAAAAGAACTATAAACTATAAATTAGTTCATTTTTGAAATGTGTGAACTGTGAACTGAACTAGTTCATGTAGAAAGTGAACTTTCCCAACACTGTGCCTCACATTACTAATGTCAGCCGGAGGGAGGGGGGGGGCGGCGCTGTGGAACAGCAGAGTGGCGAGGGAGAGCTGTCATCTTCCCTTTACAAGCTTCTAACATGTATTTATCGTGTGATTTTGAAAATAAAAAGTTTCATATTCTGAAAGCCAAGACTTTGTTTATTTAAAATAAAAATAAAACACCCGAAATAAAAAAAAATTAAAGATTTTTTTATTGGCTCATGATAGGCCCCCGATCTCCGTAGGCCCCTGGGCTTCAGCCCAGGTCAGCCCGTGCATTAAGGTGGCCGTGCCTGTACGACGAAGCCAGTCCAAGAGGAGAGACAGCAAGCGCATTTCGTGGCATCTGCAGGCAGTGGCAAGTCTTTCCGGCATATGCCACAGAGGCCGCTACTCTGTGGTAGCTGTGGCAAGTCCTTCCGGCATATGTCACAGATGCCACAACTTGCCGAGGCATCTGCCGCTGCTCAACGGGAGTTGCCACAAGATGCCTGATATTCTGTACACACTGTGAAGACCACTGAGACAAATGTAACATTTGTGATATTGGGCTATATAAATAAACATTGATTGATTGATTGATTGGCAGAGTAATAGAAAGTTTACTGTAGCTGCCACTCACCTTCCGTGGAAAATGCAGCTATTTAAACTAGGGATGCACGATAATTATCGGCCCGATAATTATCGCCCGATAATTATCGGTCCGATATTAGGAATTATGACGTCATCCTGATAAACCGATAACAGTATTAATAGCCCCGATAATATACAATATATTTTTTGGGTACAATTTTTTTAAAAAATACTGCGGTGTGGGTGGATTGGGATGAGGGGCGCTTGTTTTTCACTCGGCTCCTCCCGTTTTGCCAGTACTGTGGTGTTAGTGGTTTAGGAAGAGGGGAGTTCTTCACAAATCCAGCGCTCCCTAATACTTCGAACCTGATCAGTCACCTGAAACATCGCCATCGCTACGATGGTGTGTTAAAAGCGTACGAAGACAATAATACAATACAGTGTGTGTGTGTGTGTGTGTGTGTGTGTGTGTGTGCGCGTGTGTCTGCGCGCGCGCGTTGGAGCTATGTGCAACTCAAGGCATATGCTCGAACCGGAGCTGCCTGGACGCTGCAATCATGTTGCTGAGTGTGCTGACTTCTCCTACAATGTCCCGCTGTCTGCTTCCTGCATCAAGTCAAGTGCTCGGCGCAGTTGTGTGGATAGAGCGCTCCTCTGTTTTCATTTAAACAGCTCCTTATATCCGTTAGCGCAGCTAGCTAGCACCAGATGCTAACAACAACAATGCACTAAGGTCTCTCTCTTGCTCGCTCGGACCACACGTGCACACACCCTCCCGGTCCTCCCGATGGCCAGTCGGTGCCTGCCGGTGAGCGTGGAAGTGTGGTCTGCCACAAGCGGGCGGCAGGAGCGGGGCTGTCAGCATCAGCTTGTAGATGGTATTTTAAACTCGATGCGCTCTGAAGCTACGGGGCGGCCGAGGAAAAAAAATACACATGCGTTAATCGCATTAAAATAATTAGTGGCGCATTTTTTATTTTTATTATCGGTTATCGGTATCGGTATCGGTCTTGAGAAGCAGGAAGTTATCGGTATCGGTATCGGTTTCAAAAAACCAATATCGTGCATCCCTAATTTAAACCCGTATTTATCGTGTAAAATGTCGCTGTTTAGGCATGACTTTATCGAACTGATCTGTACACAGGACTGATGTGCGATCTCTATTTTTCAAAAATATTTTCATCATTTCTATTACATTTTACTTGAAGCATGGTTTGCTAAAATAAACAAACGTGCTATATTTATGATGAAATATTGGCGAGTGAGGGTTGCAACGCCCTTGGCAATTGTCGCTTCTTGAGGGGAGTTTCCACTGCTTGTTACGATAAACCAGATATATGACTAGTAAAGACAAATAATTAACAAATAAATATCTGTATGGACACAGCAACTTGTACACTGGTGTTATTAGACTTGGCTACAGACTTAGGGCAGCTGTAACTGATTGCAGTTGCCACTGCTAGTGAGATGCTAAGGTTAGTATGAAGGAGTATGAAGGAGGTCCTTGATATATTTCCATTAGGCAAAGGACTTATATTTGCCCCATGCCTTCAGCAGCAGCAGGCTTTGATTTGATCCAGTTATCAAATGTCATCATTTCGACAATAAATAAATGCTACATAAACGTTATCTTGCATGTTTTATCGAACCATCTCCGTTTCTAACTTTCAATATTTAAAAAGAGATCTCTCTCTCATCTGCGTGCGGGGGCGGGGCCTCACAGACATGCTGCTGCGCTGTGCACACAGTTCTGCCGGTAATGAATATTAGGATACATTTTGTGAGGAAACTTTTCCACCAATAATTCAAATAAGTATTCCAAAATGTATTCAATTCAGGTTTACGAAAGTAACTGTATTCGGATTAGTTGTTTTTCAAATGTAATGCGAGCTGAATACAGTTAGGCTAAACATACATGTAACGCCGTTACATGTATTCCGTTGCAACCCAACCCTGTGTACAGATCATCAGTCCTGTGTACAGATCAGTTCGATAAAGTCATGCCTAAACAGCGACATTTTACACGATAAATACGGGTTTAAATAGCTGCATTTGCCACGGAAGGCGAGTGGAAGCTACCGTAAACGTTCTCTTACTCTGGCATCTTGTGGCAACTCCCGTTGAGCAGCGGCAGATGCATCGGCAAGTTGTGGCACCTGTGGCATATGCCGGAAGGACTTGCCACTGCCTGCAGATGCCACGAAATGAGCCAGGCCCTACTGTCCAAGAGACCCTGGATATGTTTGAGTTACCCGGCTTAACTAAGCCTAACAAACGCGATCTCGCTAAACGGTCTTACGAAGCTGGTTATCAACTCAGTAAATCAACCAGGGTTTCTCCTTCCGGCTGAGAGTGCGTTCACGTGAAAGGGACGGGGCAGCGCCATATGTCGCTGGGACGGGGTTAGCAACATTTGACCAATCACAAACATGGAGAAGCCTGCTGACAGCGCAGCGTCATACTTCATGAATGAATAGTAATTAGTAAATAGCAAATTCTGCTTCGTAGTATAGGCCACTGGCAGGCCCGCCTTAACCTGCCATCAGGCCCTGGGGCTGGGGGTTTGTAGGCCTCCTATTTAAACAACAAATCAAAGTCATGCATAGCCTCGGCAGGCTCTGTGATCGCACTTCTCCACTCTGCTCTACGCGCGCCTGGTCCTCTCCTCCAGATGAGTGACGTATCGGGCCTCCCTCGTGTATCTGTCCGGTTGCCGTTGGCTCCCCTCCACGTAGCAAGTCCTCGTCGTCCTCTCCATCTCCTCCAATGTCCCTCCTATCTGTTTTTCCTCTCCCGCTACTCCATCGCTATCAGAACCAGGCAGCCTACTTGGCTCCGAGGCCGGCACCGCTACTGCTCGGTACAGAACTCATCTGTCCTTCCTCCTCATCCCGGCCTACAGGTTTAAAATAACCGGCATTTTTTGTAATAGCTGCTTGTCTCGAAACTCCTTTTCCCTCAACAATTTCCTTTCCCGAGCGCCACTCTCAAACTTTTTCTTCTCAAACTTTTTCTCCTAAACCTTCATCTGTCACTCAATCACTCGCAATTTGAATAAGTCACATGTGAAACATATTCTCATTCTGATTGGCTGTTAAGTGCTGCCCACTGACTGTTTCGGAGTCATCATGTTTGTGAAAAATCTCTGGAATCCATCGATCTCATTGATTAGCGGAGCAAATGATCATAATACTACGGAGGGAAGATATTTTCATTTGGATTACTGGTCTGGAGGAAGCTCGCGAGTGTGTGTGTTTGTGTATTTTTGCATTTGTGTGTATTGTTTGTTTCCCGGGAAAAACACTCACGAGAAACACAGGCTGTTGTTATGCCTAATGTGACGTCAAGTTATTCCGTTCTCCGCTTGTAATCATGCCGTTACAAGCTTCAACGTTGTATTTATCATCTGAATTTGCCGAAACAATTTTAATATTCTGAAAGCCAAGACTTTGTTTATTTGAAACCAGATGAAAACAAACTGTAACGGACCCTGCCGTGTGATCTATGATTACTAAACGCCTTACATTCATAATGTCAGCCGGAGTGAGTGGCGAGTGAGAGCTGTCATCTTCCCTTTACAAGCTTCAAAAATGTATTTATCGTGTGATTTTGGAAATAAAAGTTTCATATTCTGAAAGCCAAGACTTCGTTTATTTAAATGTTTTTTAAAAACATCCGAAATAATAATATTTTTTTTTAAATAATTTTTTTATTTTTTTATTTTATTGGCTCATGATAGGCCCCTGATCTCCGTAGGCCCCTGGGCTTCAGCCCAGGTAAGCCCGTGCATTAAGGCGGCCTTGGCCACTGGTGCCGCAGAGATTTCATAAAGTGAAGGAGGTGTTCCTTCTATAAAACAGCTGTGTGCAGCAGATACTGTGAGTCACGGACAGGAATTCATAGATCAAAGCAGACTAGTTTACAGACTCTTCTGTTTTGCGAATCCGGTGCTTAAACAAATAGCTCTAAACCCCTGGCCAAAATGTCCCTAAATGAAATCCAAGTTAGAAATATATCTCAAATAATGTATGCACTGCCATTTCTGGATAAGCTGGATATCAAAGTGAAAACACCTAGCAGCTTAATCCTTCCCCCCTAATTAATTGCTATATTCACTATATATATTAATTAGGTGATAAATAATATGTCAATTATGTATAATAACCGCTGCCCCCCCAAAGGGCTAAAACACATCTAATTAACACAGGTTCACACTCGATAGAAACCTGGATGTATTTAGTAAGAATTGTATCTACAAATGTCCACATTGACAAATAAAAAAAGGAATAGGCATGACATGGTTCAATGATCACATGACCACGGTAACCTGTGTTCTCTCACTTTAACATCTAATATTAATGCAATCAAAAGCATTGTTATAGTTCCAAGGATGGACTCAAAGATGTGTGTGTGTGTGTGTGTGTGTGTGTGTGTGTGTGTTCACAGAAACCAGTGTTAATTAAGAAGCTCATTCAATCTGAATCAGAAATCCTCAACTCAAGCCAGCTTTGCCCTATCTAGTTATGTGTGCGTTCACATGAAAGGGGCGGGGTTAGCAACAGTTGACAAATCACAAACATGGAGAAGCGTACTATTATACAAATATTAAGACGTTAAACTTTAAACATCCATGACTTAAACACTTTATCCAGGATAAAAGCAACATACAGTAGGTGCAAGGTGAATACAGCTGGTAAAAAAAAAGTATTTGAATGCGTACATTAATATGTACACAACATGTTGGCCATATCAACTAACAGTGATATGTAAATGTTGTGCTTACACTTTGTTTGTGGAGAACCCAAGTGACAAAACAGGAATTGCAGGCTCGAAGTATCAGTAAAAAACATTGGAAAAACAAGCTAGAATAGACTTAAAAAAAGAACCCAACAAGAGATCCCAAGCCAATATTGCCAACTCGTATCCAACAAATGTAGCTAGCAACACTAGGTCCAAATATTCACTAAAAGTGGTAAAGTTGGCACCACAGATAGCCCGTCCTTATAGGCCTTTCGCCAAGGCCACTCCCAGGGGCGGAGCTTCAGGGGGGGCTGTAGGGGCAGGGCTCCCCGGGCCCGGGACCCAATGGGGGCCCGTCGCAGAGGCAGCAGGCTCCGCCCCCGAGATATTCGCCGGCGGGCCCTGCTGCCTCGCGCCACTGAGTGCACTGACGTTCGTGGTCATATTAGGTATAACGCATTGTAGCCTATAATATGAGTTGAACTTGTGCTGCTATTTTCACACTCACATTTAACATTAAAACATGAAAAATTGCAAGTGAATCCCTTCTATTGTCTCCAAATGTATTTTTGGGTAAAATCGTCATCAACAGCCGTCCATCAACATCATACGTAAATGAACGTCAACGTCATCATCAATCACTTTCATCATCAGCTGCTAGCTGCTCGTCTAGAGAGCCAGGCCTGGCGCTTGACCAGCCGCACTCCGGCTCCTTACCTGCTGCGCCGCAAGGTGAAGAAGTACCGGACACTGGGAATGAAAGCAGCAACAGGTCTCCTCCTCACGCTACGCCTACGGGTGAAACTCAGACCACGGATCATGATGTGTCCTGCAATTATCCTCTGGAGCGTTTTCCGACTGATCGGGCAAACTATTTTGAAAACATTGAGGACGCCAATATCAAAAGATATATCCTTAAAATGGGCCCATGCAAACCCAAAGGTCCATTTCCCAAAGACAAGGATAACCATTGCTTTTCAGAAAGCTATTACACCTCCACCACTAAAGTTGGGATGAAATGTCCACGCCGCTGGATGTGCTATTCCCCAAAATTGGACTGCTGCTACTGTGAGCCTTGCTGGCTTTTTGCCAACCGAAAGGCACCGTTCTTCAACAATGCATGGGTTAAACGGAATAAAAGACTGGAAACATCTTTCTACTAAAATGGAGAGGCATGAATCCACTCAAATACACCTCGGTGCATGCATAGTATATGAGCAGTGGAAAACCAACGGCACAATAGACGCTGACATGGAGAGGAATGTGCGTAATGCTGCCCAATTTTGGAGACAGGTCATGGAGCGCATTGTTAATGTAACTCTCACTCTAGCTTCAAGCAACTTGGCATTCAGGGGCCATCGAGAGGTTCTAGGTCAGGGAAAAGCTGGCAACTTGTTGTCAATAATAGAATTATTGGCTCGCTACGACCCTGTTTTGAAAGAGCTAATCAACCGACCAGAAGGGTCAGTGAAATACCTCAGTCACCAGATTCAAGATGAGATTATTTACATATTATCTCAACGTGTGAAAGCTGACATCATTGATGAAATAAACGAAGCCCCATTTTATTCCGTCATCATGGACACAACGCAAGATGTGTCAAAGATAGACCAGTTGAGTCAGGTTTACCGTTACATAACTGTTGTTAAGAACGACATGGATATTGCAACAGATGTACAGATCAATGAAGTCTTTTTGGGTTTTGAAGTGACTGAAGGTTCATCAGCTTCAGAGCTTGAAAACAAAATCCTTAGTTCTATAGAGAAAAACTGATTAGATCTGTCTAAATGTCGCGGACAGGGCTATGATGGGGCGGCTAATGTGAGTGGTGTGTATTCAGGCGTGCAAGCAAGAATAGCGGAGAAGGAGCCCCTTGCCCACTATGTTCATTGCGCTGCTCATAATCTCAACCTAGCACTCAACGACTCTGTTAAAAATGTCCCTGGAGTGAAGCAGTTCTTTGACACTGTAGAGACGCTCTACAACTTGTTTGGTCACAGTATCAAACGATGGGCATTGCTCAGTGAGTTCATGACGCCAGAGAGCAGAACTATCACATTAAAATGCTTATGTCCCCCTCGCCGGTCATCTCGCCATGATGCGCTTGTTGCGTTAAGGCACAGATATGGAGACATTATAAAAGCCCTCGTCAAAATATCCCTTACCAGTGACAAAAAGGATGAGCGCAATGAAGCAAGTGCACTCAGGAATGCCAGAAGCAAATTTCGCTTTCTATTTTTGGTCAACATGCAGACCAAGATTTTGGAAAGCATAAATTGTGCTTCACAGTTACTGCAAGCAAAAGACGCAGATATTCTCAAAGCATCTACTCTACTGCAAAATGCCATCAGTGTTTTGGTGGAGTATAGGGGACAATTTGATGAGGCGAAGTCCGCCACTCTTGCCCTGGCTACTAAATGGGGAAGTCAAACACAGTTTGAAACAACCAGGGCCAGGAAAGTTAAGAGACACTTTGATGAACTTTCTGAAGACAGCCGCCTCACTGACGTAGAGCAACTTTCGGGTGACCGTTTTCAATGCATGTCTCGATATAATCATCCAGCAACTGTCCCAAAGATCCCGAGGCTCGCCGAGTACCCTTCGAGTAGTGCATGGTGAGTACACTTCAAATGTAATTTGTACAGTAGCCTACTTGTACGTGAATGTATGGGCCGCCGTGCCAATTTGACACTGCTCTGCTCTCATGGTGGCTGCTGGCTGTCCATGGTGAATGGTGTGTCAGAAATGTAGTCATTTTATTAGGCTATGTTTTCGTTGTCCTTGTTGGACTTTATGTCATGTTATATCATTATTATCTCTGATATATATTTGTATATATATATTTCGTTTCTATACCCTTTGTAGAAACGAAATCTTAAATATTACACCTTTTCTTTAGTTACTTTTCTTTCAAACATTGTTTGAAATTGTAATCTTACTGACGGAGCGACTTTTTACGCACGAGCGTCAGATTACCACCCCGGACTCCTGATATTTTTGTCAAGCTTTATTGGGTTTAAAGGGCCCGGTCATGTGGCCCGCCCCCCGGCCCGGGTCTGATATGTTCCGCCAGTGGCCACTCCCCCAAAGTTATCATTCCAATAATCATCATAACAAATGTATGAACAAGAAGTGTCAAGATATACAAATACAAGTCAGAAAGGGATTGATAAAAAAATCAATATGGTTATTTATAATATGAACCCACAACTCTTGTCATCACATTTGAGAAGCTGTAACAGGTGAAAGTCTCGCATCTAGAATTTAGAATAGACTTGTTAATTTTCAGTCGACCTCTGGAACAATTAATCAACTGATTGTTTCCGCTCTATTGCATTAGGGATCGGTGCTTGTACAGCTGAAGGTGAAAGCTCTCCGACTCACAATCCTCTGAAGCTGCGAAAGAAACTGGAAGGAGAGGTTTGGAAGATGGATTGTTAAGATTTGCAGACAGTGAGATGTTTGTTACTCAATAAAAGGAAATTGGGGATAATATGTTGGTACTCAGTGCTGTTTGCATTTCTGAGACAGAGATTAGCCAACATGGATTTTAGAATGTTGCTTCCTAGCTCTTTCATTCTGTCTGTTTGCTGCACAAACATGTCCGCCTTTAACAGCCAGGAATCCTAAAGTTGTCTTCTTCTTTCTCTTTGGGTAATAGGAGCTGTTCCAGAGCGCTGACAGACAGAAAGTCAAACAGAACAGTGAACCCAGTCCGAGACAGTGTGATAGGCTGCACGGAGAATCTGTTGCTAGGCTCACTGTGAACAGACCAGTCAAGTCTGACATATGTTTTCAAAGCAGCCCTCTTAGCAGCTTGCAGCAGTTGCCATGGAAACCCCAATGCCATTTCTCCCCATTGTTTGGACCGCTCGATATCCCAAAAGCTTTTTCAGAGTCCTGGTTTATTAAAGCCTGGAAAACGGACACTGAGAGATGGTTTGTTGGTGTGTGCATATATTTACCATTTACATACATTCTGCGAGAGCACATTTCTCTATGTGTCTATGAATGTTATTTCAGCATGTACACGAGTATCTGAGGATGGACTCAAAGATGTGTGTGTGTGTGTGTGTGTGTGTGGTGTGTGTGTGTGTGTGTGTGTGTGTGTGTGTGTGTGTGTGTGTGTGGTGTGTGTGTGTGTGTGTCAGAGACAAAGTCATCCTTCACCTGACCTTCAGTGTGTGCTGCTCTATGTTACCACAGCTGGGTGTAACCATGTGGGGTTAATGGAATAAAAAAGAGATAGAAGTTCCTTGTTTTTGTAATCAAGCTTTGTTAATCTATCCTTTCATTAAGTAGACTTATTTTCTTAAAGTACTTTTAATCCTTGAATCTTCTCCAGAATCCACACCTGGTACCACTAAAGCTATTTTCCCTTGTGATTTGAAACATTTGAATTCCAAACCCGCACTTGTTAGCAGTCTTTATCAGTCTTTAGCAGTCTTTAGCACTTGTTAGCCGTCTTTAGCACTTGTTAGCTGTCTTTAGCACTTGTTAGCAGTCTTTAGCCGTCTTTAGCAGTCTTTAGCACTTGTTAGCAGTCTTTAGCACTTGTTAGCAGTCTTTAGCAGTCTTTAGCAGTCTTTAGCACTTGTTAGCCGTCTTTAGCAGTCTTTAGCACTTGTTAGCAGTCTTTAGCACTTGTTAGCAGTCTTTAGCAGTCTTTAGCAGTCTTTAGCAGTCTTTAGCACTTGTTAGCAGTCTTTAGCAGTCTTTAGCACTTGTTAGCAGTCTTTAGCAGTCTCTTAACTGCTGCTGTTTCACTGTAAGCTTCTGCTCATTTAAATGTGAATGTGTTGAATAGGAAATCCATTTATCAACTATTCTGAGCTGAATTCATTACAATGATGTTATGATAAACTGCTCCCATTTAATAAATACATTTAGTTTTACATTATTTCATATTATTTGAAAAAAATCATTACCATATTTGTTTTTTTCTAATTAACTTATACATTCACCTAATTATGTATGTATAATACACAGCTTGCTTAAATAGCATCCTCCTGAGAGGCTCCCCAGCTCCATCAGATCCAGAGAAAACTGAAGCTTCACTGAGGAAGTACAAATCTGAGGTGCTTGGTCCTTCATTATTTCTTTCTGTGCCACTTTATACATTTACTCCACTACATTTCAACTATAACTTCACAACATTTACTTTGAAGCTTTACTTACTAGATACTCTTGTAATGTGTTAAACAACTTTTAAAGGATGATGTCTTGATGTAGATTAAACTAAACTAAGCCAAAACATTGAGTGGGAGCAGCAATGTTGCTTATTGTCAGAACATTTTTGCATTAAAAAAAATCCCAGTTCCGGTTTTTTAAATGTGGACATTTCCTGCTTTTCCTTAGAAATATTGAAATGTGTTTTTTAATAGTTTTGAGGTAATTTGGGAAAGTACATTTGACTTCTAGTACTTAAAGTGCATTTACCGATACAGTAAGACATCAGTTTCAAAGCTGGATTTTAATTTGTAATGGAGTATTTCTACAATGTATATGTTTCCTTTTAAAGGATCTCAATACTCGCACCACTGTATGTTAGGATTATATTCTATATTCAGAAGTCCCCCTTCAGGTGCTTCATCACACCTTGATTTATGAGCAGTACCTAATCGTACTTGAACTGCCCAACATATAGATATTCATTTTATATCAAACAGATTTTTTTTTACACTTTGTATCAAATACAATACATACACAACGGTTTACTTAAACTCCTTCACATGACCAGTACTCCCAATAGAGTTATTTTGCCTCAGACTTGGAAATGTTGATTATATTACCCTCAGGTGGGCTGCCATGCACATTTATAAGAAAACACATTGTCTGCAGAAAGTAGAGATGTGATCACGTGTGCACAGAGACATTCTGTCCATCCGAACGACAGGGTCTGCAGACCACTCAGATGTAATGATGCACTGCAGACTAGGTTCAACACTTTGCACTGTGAATATTTAGGTATCAAAATTGAATGCCTTATAATCTGGTTTGTCCTCTTAGCAAGGGGCTGCCAATGTATAGTCGTCCACCTAAAATGAAATCAAACTAACAAACCTGACAATATCAAGATTATCCTCTTAACTTAAACAGGCCCTGTTGTGCTTTTCGGGTTTTCCCTTTCCTGTGGTGTGTGCTATAGGTTTGTGTGCATGTCAATGGTCTGCAAAGGATAACATCCCTGTGTTCCCTCCAGAGGGAGTGTCTCTCTCACACTTTGTTTACTTCAGTAACATAGTGACATCACTACACTCACACTTCTATTTGCTACTGCTCCAACACATTGTACGTAATAGGCTTAGGGGCGGGACATCTCTAAGAGATTGACCAATCAAAACAGAGCCGGCCAGCTAACCAATCAGAGCAGACTGGGCTCTGGTTTCAGACAGAGGGTGAAAAGAGGTGTTGCAGCACAGGCAGTATGAGAAAAATAAAGAGCTTTTTGAACATTAAAGCATGGACACATGTCATCAAAAAAGAATATGAACCTGAACATTTGCAGAATATGTGTTCTTTAAGTCACATAACATTATAGGGTAATAATAAATATGAAGTGCTACAGTTTTTTTTAAAGAATCGAGTTATCCGCAGAATGCCTTTTAAAATGTTTTAAAACTGAGCAATTGGTCAAAGTTGAGTTTGCATTAAATTATGCAAAACCCTTTTTTAATGAGTCTGTAAAAGTTCATGCTTGTTTGTAGCTAATGAGCTCAGGTTTTGATCATTAAGGCTGTTTTAAGATCAGAAAAAGCTCTGAGGCTATCATATTTAGATACTAAACAGAGCTGAACTTGCACCCCCCAGAAGTAATGTTCTCATCCAGACCGGATTATTGTCCACGTCAGGTCTCGCTCTTTAGCAGTAAATACCATGTTTCCATTTCAAGCTTCGCTTCCTTTCTCTCATCCGTGGATGACTCGCAGGGACGCCATCCCAGAGTGCCTTGTGTGTGCGATCCCTCATTTAGACTGAGGTCAGAGTTCAGGTTGCTGGATTAGAGATAAATTGGCCATCGGAGGGAGGCCTGCCGCTGGGCCTGAAGGCCTGCTGGGCCGCCATCTGCCCGCAGGGCGAGGCAGACGAGCCTTCTGCCCAGAGACCTGGAGACGGGGCTTTGGCTGAGTGGGATTGTTCAGAGTTACGGCAGGCAAAGTGGATTAATAACACTTTCCCTCCCTGTAAAACAAGTTTAGCAATTAGCTTCGGTGGAGGGAACTTTTAACCCACAGCCATGTTGCTGCTGTGTGGAACGTGATTCCATAGTGTGCACAATCCAAAAGATACAAAAACATATTGATGAACACAAAATACTATTCCTGTCTTTCAATGGCTCTTCTGTTGTAAACAACTAGCTGTGTCTAGTCTTACTTCATTAAATAAATGCAGTGGTGAACCGTGTCTATCACAACTGGACCTTCTGTAGACACACACACCCCCCGCTGCCACCCCTCTCCGTCTTTTCACTGATTTGTCGTCTTGAAAAGGGTACTCACAACAATTCCGCAACAATTTCATCCTCACCTGTTGCACTTGTCATTTCAACGCTAAAAACAATACAACGGCATGAATTGCTTCGTCGCATTCATCTAGATCAGCGATACCCAACCCTTTAAGACTAGTTGCGGCTCTTTTAAGTCCCACTTAAAAAAAAATTAATAAAAATAAAAACGAAAACAAAAAACATTGTCAGCAGAATTCATCAACATTTCATTATCACTCACAAGTCACACACCAGTCATCACACACATCAGTCTATTAAGCCGCCCCCCCCATCCCTCTGAACAACCAATCACAAATTATTTCAGGTTTCCCGCTCTAAATTATTTCAGGTTTCGCACTCTGATTGCAGGTGCGCGAGATAATTGCTCCGTCACACTGGGAAAACTAGCTTACAGCACTATGCAAAAATGGTAAAGGAATAGGAAACGAAAATATGAAGAGGAATATCGAACATTTAAAGAGGACTGGGAACTCGAGTTTTTCTTCGTCTCCACCGGTTCGGGAAAATGCATCTGCCTGCTTTGTGACAACGTCATTTCACAATTTAAAAGGTCCAATTTGCAGCGCCATCACGACACAAAACACCCGAAGTTCAGTACCGACTTTCCGAAAGGTGGAGAGTTGAGGGCGGAAAAGCTGGCGAGACTCAAACAGAACCGAACTGCTCAAAAAAACTTATTCCACACAAATACGAGTGAAAGAGCGACAGAGGCACCCTGTGATGATCAGTAAACATGCTGTCTGTTATCTGTTGTTATGGGCGGTCAGCAATGTGTGTTTTGTGGTTGCAGTGAAAATAATAAATCACAGTTATTGCACTGTACATTATGCTTTTCATTCCTTAGTAACATATTACTATTATCCATATTCTCAAATGCATAATGGTTTCAGGGAGGAAAGGAGCGTTTTTGGATTGTGGCTCTTGCAAAAATATTTTTTCGTCAATGTGGCTCCTGATTAGGACAAGGTTGAGTACCACTGATCTAGATCCTCTGTCTCGAGCCAGTTAACTATCGGGCCTTCTAAAATACCCTGGAACCGAGGGGAACTCTGAAAGAACACGCCCATTGGCTACTAATGAATATCTGATTGGTTGATCAAACTGTCAGTCCAAACGTACGCTCTCATTCAGTGCAACGGCCAGGGCCTTCGATCAAGGATGTAGAATACCTGGTTGAAGGATATTCTACCCAGAGACCCAGAACAAGATCTGATTGGTTACTTTCTTTTCTAACACAAAACCACTAAAATGCGTAGTGCATGGTCCGAGAAGGACAAACAAATCAACGTAACACTGTAGTATTACAGATCAACAACACAGATACCATTCTCATTTATTAATTGTATATACATTTTATTTATATAATTAAATCGATGTTGTGTTTGTTTTATCTGAGTGTTCCAGGAGGGTGTTCTCTGAATACCTTGAAGGCCCTGACGGTTCGCCACTGAATAAATGCCTGTCAACCCCTTTACTGTGCGTTTATTTTTTTGTAGTGTAGTCTCAAATTGCACAACTCACAAAAAAAACTCACAACTGCACTTGTTTGCTTGTATTACTGCCAGTGTTGGGCAAGTTACCTCCAAAATGAAATACATTTCATATTACTTTTTACTGTCTTTTTTAAGTAATAAGTTACATTACAATATTACTGTCTCTGAAATGTAATGAGTTACACTACTTTTATCTTACTTTTGAGTTACTTTCACCAAAATAACCTCAAAATAATGGCTAGGTCTTGGAAATGCTAAAATGTAGTTTAGTGCAGCAACTGTGTATGCCCTTACACAGCGTCCACACGGCGACTTACAATAAGTGCGTTCGACCAACAAAATACAAACTTGAAGAAAACAGAATCATATAAGTACATCACGTTTCATAGAGCAAAAACATTTCAAGTGCTACTCAACTGGCTTTAGGTAAGCCAGTCCTTTATTAGTATATAAGTGCTTTGTTAATAGTTCTATCGCTCGAAGTGGAGTCGAAAGAGATGAGTATTCAGTCTGCGCCGGAAGGTGTGTAAGCTTTCTGCTGTCCTGATGTCAATGGGAGCTCATTCCACCATCTTGGAGCCAGGATAGCAAACCCACGTGTTTTTGCTGATGGGAACTTGGGTCCCCTTCGCAGCGATGGTGCAGCGAGCCGTTTGGTTGATGCAGAGCGGAGTGCACGTGCTGAGGTGTACGGTTTAACCATGTCCTGGATGTAGGAAGGGCCAGATCCATTCGCAGCATGGTACGCAAGTACCATTGTCTTGAAGTGGATTCTAGCAGTTAACGGAAGCCAGTGGAGGGAGCGGAGGAGCGGCGTGGTGTGGGAACATTTAGGAAGGTTGAAGACCAGACGAGCCGCTGCATTCTGGATGAGCTGCAGAGGTCGGATGGCACATGCAGGTAGACCAGCCAGGAGGGAGTTGCAGTAGTCTAGGCGTGAGACGACGAGAGCCTGGACCAGAACCTGCGTGGCTTTCTGGGTCAGCTGGGGACGTATCCTCCTGATGTTGTAAAGCGTGTATCTGCAGCAGCGGGTTGTAGCAGCGATGTTTGCAGTGAAGGACAGGTTGTTATCTAGGGTCACGCCCAGATTCCTTCTCAGAACAGAGGTGCCGATGTTGATTGTCAGGTCAAGAGTGGGACAATCTTTTCCCGGAAGGAAAAGCAGTTCAGTCTTGTCAAGGTTGAGCTTGAGGTGATGAGCAGACATCCACTGAGAGATGTCTGCTAGACAAGCAGAGATGCGTGCGACGACCTGGGTCTCTGAGCGGGGAAAGGACAGAATTAATTGGGTGTCGTCAGCGTAGCAGTGGTATGAAAAACCATGCGGGCTAATGACTGATCCGAGCGAGTTTGTGTACAAGGAGAAGAGGAGGGGACCAAGAACAGAGCCCTGAGGGACCCCTGTAGTTAATTGACAAGGGTCGGACTCCGACCCTCTCCAAGTCACCCTGTAGGTGCGGTCTTTGAGGTATGAGGTGATGAGGGAAAGTGCAGAGCCTGAAACTCCAAGTTCTTGGAGAGTGCGAAGGAGGATCTGATGGTTCACCGTGTCGAATGCAGCAGACAGGTCCAACAGGATGATGACAGAGGAGAGGGATGCTGCTTTAGCAGTGTGCAGTTCCTCAGTGACAGCAATGAGGGCAGTTTCTGTGGAGTGACCTGCCTTGAAACCAGACTGGTGCAGATCCAGAAGGTTGTTCTGATGGAGATAACAGGAAAGTTGTTTAAAGACAGCGCGTTAAAGTGTTTTAGACACCAGTTGGTAGTTTCCTATATTTTGTTATAGCTTTGGTTCTTGGCGGTGACTTTATGATTTTCCCCATTCGGCGTAGCGTAGCAAAGACAGAAACAGGTTCGTCTGTACCAGAACCACATGTTCGCATTTTGATTGACACCAAACAAAGCCCTCTGATGACAGCCTTCCCTGCTTTCCCGACAGCATTTGGATAAAAGCCATATTTTAGAAGAGCGTATGTCATGCGTGGTTTGATGTTTTAAGACTAGAGCCAATCACATTGTGGGACATCGTCTCAATATGTGGGACGTGGACCAAGGGATGAAAATGCTTTGCAGTCTCAAACTGGGAATATCTTTTTCTTAAATCCTAGGGAGTTGGTACATTTGTAACTTTTTTCACACACTGAAAGAGCATTCATGTATTAGGTTAAAGAACATTTTCTGATAAATAATGTAGGAGTTTGAAAGAAACGCTTTCCTGTTTTATTTTGTATGATCACTTGTTCTGTCTGGTTGCAGTTCCTGTATTTGTGTTTTTCTGCCCCGCCCCAAATCTTTCCACCTGTGTGTAAACACCACAACACCTGTGTTTTTGCCATGTACCTGCACACAACCCTATATAACACACTACAGGAAAGGGAATACCCCCAAAAGCATAACATGGCCTCTTTAATCAGACTTTGTTACAGATAATGGGTAGCAGAAGTATTTGTTCTTAAGAAGATTGCTGACTTGGAAAAAATTATTATTCTCTTTTGTGTACAGTTCCACAGAAAACGGAAGTTAATATGATGTCTACAGGTGGGGGCCCAGTCTAATGATCTGGCCTCTGCTATTATACATCGCTAAGCCTTGGTAATTCACAGGTGGAAAACAGGATTGCTCGGCAACTCCCCAAAGAAAGCTACAGATGGATAGTAAATGAGAGGGCGAGGACTCCTACTCCCCCTCTTGAAAACATCAAATAAAAACAGATTTTTTGTTTTGTTGGAATCCAGTATCTGGAATTGGTATTGAGCAAAATGCATCTGTTCTCCAGGACCAGGTTGTGGCAGCTGCTCTGGAACAACATCAACTCTCAGAGAGACAATCACCCCGTGCCGGTGCAGCTACCATCTGGATCTGCCAATCAGTTGCTCCCCCTCCTGCAACGGGACGTCCTCAGCTCTCATTGTGAGCTCTGCCAGGATTCACTCGACTCCTGTCTCCCAGATTCTGTTTTCTGCTATGCCTCCAATGTTACTTTACATTTTTGTTCAAATGTCATTACTGTTTAGACATCTGAGTCATTGAAATGTCTTGACATTGATTGTAACTACCAGGGTTAGGCAACACATTATTCCTGGTACCTGCCCTTCCTTATGGTAATGTGAAAATTAATTGGACACTATAATGTTACTGTTAACCCTTGGGCCTATAAGGACACAAAGTGTGTGTAAAACCAATTGTTCTCTTTATGTTTTGTTTTCTCCATCTATCTTTACAAAGTAATACAAATAATCCTGTTTTGTTTCCAGAAAAAGAACAGGGCTGTGCTCCATATGTTATGTAACTCACAGAAATAGGTCATGATAGTGTTGCTACCTTTCATACAGTGTTTAAAGTGTTATCTGCCATTCCCATTATTTAAATGAGTTACCCTTAACATGGTTACATAATGATGCTCATACAGTCAGATAATGTCAAACAATTTCATACATCTTAATGGTGGTTGAATAAAATGTAATGTGATGAACTTGCAGAATCTGTGGTGAGGCAGTTGTTCTCTTCTCCCTCTCTGTAATAATGACAGTGTAGTCCAGTGCTGCTTGTCTCTAAACCTCTCCTGTTTTCAGAGGGTCTGTTGCTCTATAAGCTGACTTATGTAAAGGGGGATAAACCGACACTGAGTATGTTCCATAAATATTCCCTTTGTATTTCAACTGTCCACCTGGAAACCTCTACCGCTCCTACTCGATTTCATTTTCATGGAGCAAAGTCCATATTCCATATTCCCTCCATCCCTGACCTTGACAACAAGTGGCTCCATCCGAGCTGACATGATTTCATCCAGCCAGCTGTCGAGGTTCCAGGACTTTTCACGGGCATTTTCCACAGGCAGGGGCCCAAAACAGAGCAAAAGGAGGCAGTGGAATCCTTGAGATTAAAGGAGTGGGCTGTATGCAGTCACGGGACAACGTTCACACCAAGGACTTACAACCAAAAACACATTGTGTTGGCTTCAACGGGGTATAAAATGTTGAACCTGAACAGCAAATTCACTAGCTAATAATTCATCACGCAACAACACTGAACAAACAGAACCACTGACTTAAATTAAATGTATTATTTGAACAATTTTCAGATAAGTGTATTCGGTTAATGGAAAGCAATAATATTAAGTTGACCCTAATATTTAAACTGAATATTATTGATAATTGTACTAACCTTATACAGTTATGTGAAATCTGTGACATAATACATTTAATTAAAATAAACCTTTCATTTGTTCTCAGTGTAGTTGAGTGATGAATGTACATCTTAGCTATTGTGTAAGTTTAGTCAAAGATATGTACAACATCTGCCACAGAATACTATTCAAGAAACGTTACTTTACTAATACTTTTTCATTTTATATATGTTTGTCATTTGTACTTAAACTATACATTACACTGCATTTTACTACTTATTTTCTCAGTACTTGTACTTTATGCAAAGACAATACATCAAATCTAATCCAATCTGAGTATCTTGCCCAAGGACACTTCAACATGTTGACTGCAGGGGTTGGAGATTGAACTACTGACCCTCTGATTGGTAGACGCCCATTTACAGTTTGCCAGACAAAGGAATAATCTGGCGCATAACCTCCTGTAAAATACACAGTGTTTTATCCATATGCTTCTGGTTTTGTTCAGACCCATATATTCACCTACTATTTCCCTTGTCAACCCTGCAGTTTAAAACCGGCCCCTTTCCACACAGTCCTTGCGTGCCTTTAACTCCAGCCATTTGTATTTTGTTCTATTCCTGATTGTTTTTTCCTGTCACCTTTAAGTCTGCCTTTCCCTTCTAAATCATTGTATTCTACAATCAGCCTGCATTATCTTCACCTGGATCCTTTCTCTTTATCAGCTGTGACAGTTTAATCAGTGAGCTGTAGTGGTCTTGTAAAATGGATGTTTGTTAAATAATTTTTTTTAATGGAGTGTCCAACTCACTGTTTGCTGCTTGTTTCCAGTCTCAAATCTAAACTAAGCTAAGCTAACCAACAATTAGTTTGAGAACATGAGAATGGTTATTCGCAGGGCTGCCCCTCCCTACACGCAGATCATGCAGACTGCGTGGGGCCTCACCTCGCGGAGGGGGCCTCATCTTGCGGAGAGAGCCTCATCTGAAGCGCAAATGTGGTGCACCCAGTGGCGGAGCTGGGGGGTGGCTGGGAGTGGCCATGGCCACCCCCAGCTGAATCCTGGCCACCCCAAACACCCTCACCACGGGGGCCCAAACTATTTTAGAACATTAAGAAAAAGATGTTTAATAACCTTTCATCAATAATTAACATTAATAGGACGTTATATTTATAATGTACTCACTAAACTTACAATTCATTTAACTTATTTTCTTCCAAAAGTTAATGATCCAAAGCCTCTGTACACCCCCTTCTATTTACATGTAATGGTTTGGTCCTGCCTCCAAACGCGGTGCAGCACCGCCGGCACTTTCGAGCAGAGAGTGAGAGCATGTTAGGAGGGATGCTAGTACTTACGTGTGAACCATGTCTCAACGACTCACAAAGTCAGGCTTTCAAAAAAGAAAAGAAAGGAGAGAAAGACAAGAGAGAGGGACTAAAGGGCGACAGTACTTTATGTCACCCAGTTTTTCAAAGAAAAGGTGGGTGTGGTCTATGAGTGGTGGAAATGTGTCTGTTATCTACGCGTAGTCCATTGTAAATAATAATTCCTGTTTTTTGTACTAAGCTGACATTAAGTGCTGTTAATATCTATACAGGTTTTTAATTTCACTCCTCTTTCAGCTGACATTTAGTAAATGCAGGTACATTTTTAGCAGCTATTTCATACTAAATCAGTTGTCCCTCCCCTGGTGCCAGGACCAACAGATCCATCTTTAGGCTCCGCAGCCCTGTCCCCCCATAAGTGTTATATTTTCACAGCTCAGTGTCAGTAAATATTGTGCAGTTAGTATTGGACTACAAGATAGATGCAAGCCTGTACAGGTAGACTAATTTAAAGCATAAATGAGTGGGTTGGGTTCTGGAGGTGTGGTTACAGCAATTGTGCTTGGTTGGCGTGGCCTGGGCCTGGTGGTGGGGCCCAATGTGATGTATTTCCATGGGGCCCAAAATCCCTGGTGTGTATGGCCAGAGGGCAGGACCTATAACACATGGACTACCCAATAGCATCGTGAGGCTGAGGATGTAAATGTAGTCTTTTAAAAAAACATTTACTGACTTTTTTAGGATTGCTTCAAGTAATGTTGTACAATTACAACCGGGGGCCTTACAGGGTTAAGGGCTATTGTTTATTGTTATTTACTTTAAGATGTTTATTCTTAACCTATCATTGAATTTAAAAACTCTTATTTAAATTATGTGTGTGTGTCTCTATATTCCTGATGATACACTGAGAGAATGAGCTCATAGGGCTGCTGATCACCAGAAGCTAAACAGTCTGTATATTGCATTACATTTGTATAATGTAAGCTTCGTTGATACTTTGCCTGTGGGAATACGAAAAAAATAGTTCGATATACTGAATATTATTTGATCTATTCCACCACTTAATCCCAAATAATGTAGAGGTGTGTTGTAGGTGCCTTAAATAACCCATTATTTTATAGTGAGATGTATTTGTCAGAGTCGGTTTTTAAAAGAGACACAGTACTGAGAGTCAATGTCTTGTATCTGTTTTTATTAAACAAGAGGCAAGTAATAGTGAGTGTAAACACAGATTATGACCGATTATAATATATATGTTTATTTGAACGTGTGTGGTTAGATGCCTGAAAAAAGATTTTCATATGTTGTTAACATAAAGATAAGTCAGTATTACCCCACTGGTGAAAGTCGTAAGCCTCCATGTGGCTTAAAAACAGCAGTTGCAATTGACTAAATGAGACTACTGAACGTCAACACCACGAACAATTGCATTTATGCTGTTTTTAAATTGGTGTCAATATATGGAGATTATCCTGCTGTCAAAAAACATAAATGTTTCTTTGCCACAGTTCATATTTTCTGCAATATTCCAAAATCCAATGGATAATCCCATCACTTCTTATCAAGGAAGCCTTTGCAATGCTAACTTCTAGGTTTCTAGTAAATACATTAGACTGTGCTGCTTGGAGACAGGAAGTGTTTACTATTTCATATACTGTTGGGGAGCATCTTCTTATGGAGTGTCTTTGGTTTGGTACACAGTTGGTATTCCGCATTTTAAAATATAAAAATAACCCCTTAAACTGGATTTCTACTCACTCTTTTAGTATTGACTATTTCTCAACCTGGAGCAATGAATATTTCACATTTGAAATTGCAATTTGGATAGAAACTCCTAAATTGTCTGTCTGGCCCAGAGGAATAGAGAAATCTGCAATTCATCCTCTTTATTTCCAAGCACTTAGTCTGATCAGATTATCATTCAGTTATTAAATGACTCAGGAGCATAATAACTTAAAAGCAAAGCTGGAGAATGCAGAGGGTCAGGGTTACTTCAAGGTCATCAAACCATCAAATGTGTCTTGTATACCACTTTGTCCTGACGTCTATTGTCTATCTTCTGTTGTCTTCCATTGTCGGGACAAGAAGGAAGGAAAGACTTAGAAGATTTGTTCTCTCAGCAGAATCTTTGTCGGTGCTCAACTTTGTGAGATCTTCCTATGAAAAGGAAATAAGTTTTACTTGCAAATATTCAGGACAACGATTTCGATTAAAATGGTCAATTTCTTCTGTAAATGTCTACTACTAATGTCATAACTCTCTTGCTTTGGAAAGAAAATATATTTTATGTTTTAGTGGGGGAAACTGCAAGAGGAGTTTTGATGGAATATGAACTTTGGCTGCTGACATTAACATTATCATATGATTTCTGGGTTCAAGCCCCCAATAGGTGGGCCAAGCAATTAAGCAAATGTTTATTGTGGCCAAACAATGGGGGTTCAGCTTTTGTGTTAGTCATGTGACCTCACTGGACCCCAAAATACTTTTACCTATTGACTTCCATATGGAAAGACATGTCTTTAATTGACTGTATAAATTGTTGTCAGGTAAATCAACCACCCATATACATCTTTTTATAAATCCTTAGGGTATACAGTATAATCCAGAGTTATTTTCCCTCTCTGTTTTTTTTTACTAAACCAAAACTGAACATAACGTCACCTTGACAGAGCAGACGGGGCTTAAGGACATTCTGGGTATTTATTTTGACCTACAGTCAGGCCATTTTGGCAACTTGAATAAGCGAGGCCCCCTCTTCAATGCAGTATCCACTTCTCTTTACACATCCACGTTGAAACTTCATGTGTGAAAGGTGGAGTTGCCTATATGCAGATGTACCTTCTAATGACATGGCAGATGGACAAACATAAAAATGACCACACACAAGACACAAGAAATCATGAAGGAAAGAACTGACTCGTGTGCTTTAATTTTCTGTGATGTGAAGCAGCCTGAGGCAGGCAGGTGGGGGTTTCTCTGCTGTCCAGCTGACTGCCATACATCACGGAAAGTCTAATGTCTCCCGACAGGGTTCCGTAATGTTCTGGGGGTCTCAGAGACAGGTGGAGAGACCGCCCTGCTGAGTGTCCACAGGCTGCTACACGGTGATTAAAAACAGCTCGGTACCTGCAGGTGAGGCTCCTGGATACCTCAAAGGAAGCCAGAGGTCATACAAATATCCCAAATACGCAAATTAATCCTGAGTCTTATTATCAGGGGACAGACTTGGTGATTACGGTTAGGGTTGTATTTTTATTTCTCGTTAACTAGGATTTTATACATAAAACATCCATGCAACATGTCGCTTACCATAGCTACATAACCAATGCAACACTATGCAAACTGTAGATCATTTTCATGATATAACATTTATAAGTTATTTTTGAGACTGACTTGGTTTACTTTTGTAGAACAATAACAACAATCCCAGAGATACTTTCAGCTCTTTCTTCTCAATGTTCAGGTCCATGTCTTTTTTGGCACTACCAGTGGAGTGAGCTAAAGTTTGACAAAGGGGCCCATGTCATGCTTTTCTGGTTGTTACCCGTCCCCTTGTGTTATGTAGCTTTTTCTGCATGATAACGGTCTGCAGAGTCACAAACCCTCAAAGTACACCCTGTAGCGAGTAAAACTCTAACACAGAAAATACCTCTCTATGCTGCCCCAGAACGCCTCGTTGGACATTTCTCTTTTTCTTCCTGGGTACAGTGACGTATTTGGGTAAAGTGACGTTACGTCGGCGGGACGTAGCGAGGCTGGGAGTTTGTGTGTGCTCGGGCTGGTTTCGCGCTGGTTTCGCTGTGTCTCGCTGTCTCGCAGACGGCCACTGGGCTCACAGGGAGGGGGGGGGCGTTTAGGACAGAGAGTGAATACACATACTATACAGAGATGCTGTTTGAGAAACCAATGTGAGTTTGGAAAATTGCACAATATAAATCTATTCGAGTAGACCTCAACAATGGAATTATGATCAGTAGAAATGGCCATGACATGGGACGGTGGGACCTTTAATATAATAATTAGGACTGTCAGTCGATTAAAATATTTTAATCGCGATTAATCGCAAATTAATTGCACATTTTTTATCTGTTCTAAATGTTCCTTAGAGGGATATTTTTCAAGTTTGTAATACTCTCATCAACATATGAGTGGACAATATGCTTTATGCAAATGTGTGTTTATTATTATTGTGTGTGTGTGTGTGTGTGTGTGTGTGTGTGTGTGTGTGTGTGTGTGTGTGTGTGTGTGTGTGTGTGTGTGTGTGTGTGTGTGTGTGTGTGTGTGTGTGTGTGTGTGTGGAGAGAGATACACTGTGATGGATCGTTGGAGCTATGTGCAACTCAAGGCATATGCTAGAACGGGAGCTGCCTGGACGCTGCAGTCACGTTGCGCACTATCCGTGCTGAGTGTGCTGACTTCTCCTACAATGTCCCGCTGTCTGCTTCCTGCATAAAGTCAAGTGCTCGGTGCAGTTGTCGGCGAAATGTCGCCGTCAAGATCTTTGAGATTTCCAGGCCCTATAACAGACAACACATAATTCCTTACAATTCAAGAAATAACTCAAAAAGATCTTTATCACAAGTCAATCACTCGCTCTAAATGTCAACTAAAATGTATTTGTATCTCCGAATGCAGGAATGATTCATTGGAAGGAAATCTCCGGGATGGTAATCTCTTGACAACATACTTTAAAAAATAGATGGATATTTAATGGATTGACTTACATCAAAGTGGGACAGTCCTCAGATAGTCAAGGTGGAATAGTAAAGCTCCCCTATTATCAGAGGTGGGAGTAAGTCCTACATGTGCAAGTCATGAGCAAGTCTCAAGTCTTGACCTACAAGTATCAAGCAAGTCCCAAGTCACTGTGGTGAGAGTCAAGCAAGTCAAGTCATTGCTCAGGTCAAGCAAGTCAAGTCATTGCTCAGGTCAAGCAAGTCAAGTCATTGCTCAGGTCAAGCAAGTCAAGTCAAGTCAGACAACATTCTGATGGAAAAGCCCAGTTTCCACATTTAAATCAGTTAAAAGACAGTGGTTATGAAAATGGATTCAACCCACACTATGATCTTCATTACATACACAGTTAATCATTTGAAATCTAATTTAGACCGATGACAATCATATTAGATTCATATTAACCCTAGAACTGCAGACAATATAGCTAGGACTCAAAAAGTCTGTTCAAAAAGGCAGAATTCCACGTAAGAAAATCATATATGGCATTTGCCATTACACATATTTAGTTTAAATGTATGTTAACACTAGAACCGCCAACAGCCTCAGCACCTACATAGATATCATTTTCAAATCATTTCATTCGTTCCTCTTCATAATTTCCTTATAAACTAAGTAGGACGATTTAAAACTCACTTAATTGGGTTAATTTTGAAATGGCTTCAGTTTATCATCATAACAGATCAAAAAGTTCAGATTCATTTTTACAATAAATCAAGGAATGATGCACTTCTACAAACAAAAACAACATAATTAAAACATTTAAACAAACTACTAAAAGTAGATGAACTACATTATTCAAAAGTTTACAGTAACTTCTGATAATAACACAGGGGAAATAAACGAGGCATCTCTTTTCCTCTCTCTCTCTCCCTCTCTTGACAGTCAGTATCAGGGTTAGTCAAAATGAATCCCTTGGCGGTTCGAGTGTTCATTTACCATTTTGTCCTCTCTTTGCAATGCTTAATCGATTTGAAACCAAGTCTAACGTAGCTTAAACTTAACTTTAGCTTTCTAGCTCACACAACACATGCACGTAGCCTACCTTTCTCTGTGGGTTTTTTTGTAGTGATGAATGAAGTTGGATGTTGTGGTGGTCCTGTCAACGATCTTTATGCTGCAGACCCTGCATACTATTGATTATTGAAATAACCTGTGTTCCTAGTGTCCAGATGTGAGTTTGCTTAAATATATGTGTGTACGTAATTACTTTGTATTAAATAGTAGCAGTCTGTGTAACAAGAAGCTGGAAATATGAGAAGTGGTGTTTTTACCAGCTGTGTTATGGCCACATGGCTTCCCTTCTGATAAAACAATGCATTCGCATTTTTTCTCCGCCTCATTGTAGCGAAAATGGGGCCAAATATCACATTGTTTCTTTCTCCCAAGCAGTGGTGGCTTTAGAATTTTTCGTTGTCGGTCATTTTGACGGACAGGATCGTAACAGTTCCGTCATAATCCGTTATTATCCGTCAAGTGCACAATGTATCACTCACTCGCGCTGACGGGGGGGTATTCGGTTCACGTGACCACTGCTCCCAAGCCCTGTTGTTGCCATTTCATTTTCTGTTAAATAAGATGAGTTAGACCATGAGTTATACCCGAGTCTTCCTGACAGTTCACAGTGTGCCGCTGCCTGGTGTAATTCAAATGTACCGCCGCACGCACCACAGACACACAGCTGCTGCCCAGCCACAGCACCGGAAATGGAACTGCTGGGGGAAAAACTGACTATCAGAGATGTAACGTTATCTTTGATAATATTTCGTCTCCTCATTTTTCGTCAACGAAAGTAAAGAGAGATTTTGGCATAGTTTTTATTTAGTAAACTACATTTGCGTCACTCGTTACTCTTGTTTCCGGGTCACCTCGGCTGGCTCGCGCTGATTCGCTACGACAGTCCATCGTTTTTGTATCTCCCAATGGATGGCCGCTGTGGGGGGAGCATCCGACACAGCTCCTCCCGTTTATGTTTATTAAGGATCTCCATTAGCTTTTGCTCTCGACAAAAGCTACTCTTCCTATCCCGTTGGGATTGCATGTAGCCCTGTTGTGTCTTTGTGTCCAATCTCTTTTCCTCCTGCTGCCAAGATAGTAAGATCTCCCAGCACTGGGAACAGAGCAGGGGTACCCCTTTAAAGTGTACTAGGAACAGGGCAGGGGTACCCCTTTAAAGTGTATTGTTGTTCTTTTACCATTAAAATAGATTATTGTTTAACCTTTATCCTGGTGCTTTGAATTCCTTCTTTTATAATTTGACTAGCTCATCAAAGGACACACGGAACCGAGGTAGGTTTCAGACCACTCATTGCTCCAACAATACCGCTGTTCTTTTCTTATTAGCGTCACATAATACAACATAATCCTTGAATCCAAACTTGACTATTTTTGGAGTAACTCTAGCCGCTGCCATGTTAACTGATACTCCTGCCCATGGGCGTCGCCTGGGGTAGGCGCCCCGGATTTTTTTTCTTTAACCCCAGACAAATTCTCCTTCAATAATATAATACATTAACCGTACTTTACTTGGAGGACGGCAAAAATGTTCCCTACTCTTCATTAATAGATGAGAATAAGAATAATGCAAGATTTCTTTTCAGCAATGTAGCCACGCTGACAGAGAGCCACAGCTCGATTGAGCCTTCTATTCCCACAGCACTCAGTAGTAATGATGTTATGTGCTTTTTTAACGATAAAATTGTTACACTTAGAAAAAAAAGTAATGACCTCTTGCCTTTATAGTGTTATCAACAGCTCCCGGAAACGTAAGTTCTAATATTACACTAGAATGCTTTTCAGCCATTAACCTTGAACAATTAAATTAAATGATTCTCTCTTCTAAACCATCAACGTGAATGTTAGACCCAATTCCAACTAAGCTGTTGAAGGAAGTTTTTCCATTAATTAGCACTTCTTTATTAAATATTATGAATATGTCTTTATTATCAGGCTATGTTCCACAATCATTCAAAGTAGCAGTGATAAAACCGCTTCTTAAAAAGCACAACCTCGATCCAGAGGTTTTAGCCAACTATAGACCTATTTCTAATCTTCCGTTCCTCTCAAAGATTATTGAGAAAGCGGTCGCAAAACAGCTGTGTGATTACTTAAAAAACATTGATTTATCTGAAGATTTTCAGTCTGGCTTTAGAACATATAACACAGAGACAACTCTAGTTAAAGTCACAAATGACATTCTAATAGCCTCAGACAAGGGACTTATCTCTATTCTTGTTTTGCTCGATCTCAGTGCTGCATTTGATACTATCGACCATGATATCCTATTGCAAAGACTAGAGCACTTAGTTGGCATACAGGGAACTGCTTTAGGCTGGTTTAGGTCCCATCTATCTGAACGCTCTCAGTTTGTACGTGTCAACGATGAATCTTCCACGCAAACCAAAGTTAGCCATGGAGTGCCACAGGGCTCAGTACTCGGACCTATTTTGTTCACATTATATATGCTTCAGTTAGGCAATATTATAAGGAATCATTCTGTAAACTTTCATTGTAATGCGGATGATACTCAACTATATTTATCAATCAAGCCTGATGAAATTAATCATCTAAATGAAATTCAAGACTGCCTCAAGGACTTAAAAACGTGGATGACCTTACATTTTTTGATGTTAAACACGACCAAAACTGAAGTTATTGTACTTGGCCCGAAGAATCTACGAAACAAATTATCTAAAGATATACTAACTATGGATGGCATTCATTTGGCCTCCAGTGAGACTGTAAGGAATCTTGGTGTTATATTTGATCAGGATTTATCTTTTAACGCCCACATTAAATCAATTTCAAGGACCGCCTACTTCCATCTACGTAACATTGCAAAAATCAGGCATATCTTGCCTCAAAACGATGCAGAGAAACTAGTCCATGCATTTGTTACTTCTAGGGTGGATTATTGTAACTCTTTATTATCAGGGAGTACCAATAAGTCAATCAAGTCGCTTCTGCTGATTCAAAATGCTGCAGCTTGTGTACTAACCAGAGTTAGGAAAAGTGACCACATTACTCCTGTTCTGGCTGCCTTACACTGGCTCCCTATAGAACACAGGATAGCATTTAAAATTCTTCTTCTCGCCTACAAAGCCTTTAATGGGCAGGCGCCATCTTACCTTAAAGGACTCATTATACCCTACTGTCCTACTAGGGCATTGCGTTCCAAGAATGCAGGGTTGTTGGTTGTTCCTAGAGTCTCTAAAAGTACAATGGGAGCCAGAGCCTTTTCTTATCAAGCTCCACATTTGTGGAATCAGCTTCCAGTTTGTGTTCGGGCGGCAGACACCCTATCTGTTTTTAAAAGTGCGCTTAAGACCGTCATTTTTGATAAAGCTTATAGTTAGGGCTGATTAGATTCAGCCCCTAGTTTTGTTGATATAGGCTTAGTTTGTCAGGGGACATCTTACTTCTTCCTTCTCTCTGTCTATACCTGTGTACTCTCATGTTCCGATTAACCCAGCTTCCCCAAATGTCTTTCTTTTTGGTGTCTATATACGTCGGGATCCGTAGTCATGTATGATCCTGCGGTCCTGTGTCCTGGATCGCGAGCCCTGAATCTTGAGTCGTGGCTGTGGTCCTGGATCATCGGTCCTGGATGGATATCCTTGTGGATTCATCTTCCTATTATGGACACATGCATTTCCAAACATTTGGACTACCTATGTTGCAAATGTATGATCTTTTCAATTTACACACTGCATCTATTGCACGTCTGTCCGTCCTGGGAGAGGGATCCCTCCTCCGTTGCTCTCCCTGATGTTTCTCCCATTTTTCCCTTGAAACTGTGGGTTTTCTCCGGAAGTTTTTCCTTGTACGATGTGAGGGTCTAAGGACAGAGGGTGTCGTATTGTCATACTGATATTCTGTACACACTGTGAAGACCACTGAGACAAATGTAACATTTGTGATATTGGGCTATATAAATAAACATTGATTGATTGATACCTCAAATCATCTTCGTAATATCTATCAAACTATAGATCCTACATATCGTATGGACGTAAATAAACATTGATTGATTGATTGATTGATTGATTGATTGATTGATTGATGAACTACATTTGAATACAGATTTAAGAAATATCAGTTTTTGAGCATGTCATAAACATGTTTTGTCTTGACTATATTACAACTATATTATAATAAAATGATTATATATACTATATTATAATAAAATATAGTATTTATATTATTGAATTGATTATGATGATTATTATTATTAGTAGAACTACTTTATTTGCATTAATTACATTTTAATATTTTTGAGGCTAGTATTTGGCAGGAAATGCAGACGTATTCACCTGTAAACGCATACTGAACGACATACATGCACATTTACCATTTACCTCACTGTATAAAAAAGTAACTGTGTTGATAATAATAATAATAAACAGGAATAATATTTGCAAAGTAGCCTACTTTGTTTCCAAAAAAATTGTTTTCACTCCTGTCGGTTGGGGGGGGAGGCTCATCTCACAATGTCGCTTGGGGCCCCAAGTTGGCCAGGGGCGGCCCTGCGAACATGTAAGCAAAGCATACATTATAGCTACGTTGACGTTACTTTGAATGGCGCGGGTAAGCTAAACCGTTAGCAAGTAGCTATAGCTTGCCAGATATATTAAATAAACACTTTGTCATACAATCTAAATGTTGTGTTTGTTAGCGTTACCTGGTGATTTCAAAGAAAGCTCTCTGGGAAATGTTGACTTACTGTTCGACATGAAGGTAGAAGCTACCTTACAGAACACAGTTGATCCGGTGTCCTGTCAGTTAAAGTGTTTCATAGTTAGCTTAGCTACGCATCAACCTAGCACTGAAATATATGGATGTTATGTGACAGTATTTCTGAGAAAAAGTCAGCTGAAATGGTGGCATAGTTGCCACTGATTTACATGTCGACAACATGTTTGAAAGTATTTGCCGTAAATGTGGCTGTTTGGCCACTGACGTTGCCATAACAGCTCCTGAATTTAAATGTGCAACCTCTTTTTGTGACAGATTTTTGCATGAAATTATAATTATTCTGAATGATATTCCTATTGACAGCTAGTTTCTATGTGAACATTATGAGACGGACAGCCAGCTTTCCATCCATCATGTTTGGCCAGCAAAAGAGATAATTTCAACCGCAAACAGCAAGTGATGAGGGAAGCATCAAGTGAAGAGGGAAGCATCAAGTGATGAAGGAAGCAGCTAGAGATGAAGGATGCAGCAAGTGATGAGGGATTATTTTTTCCTCCTTCCATCCCTTTTTTCTGTTTAATCTGATTACTAACAATTTCTAAGAATTTTACATATTTTATGATTTAATTGGAAAATGAAGTGTTTTTAAATAATAAACCCGTTTCTGTTTCTTTGATCTTTGTTGACATATGGGTGTTCAGAGATGTATCCATATCTCTTAATGTTGCTCTCAAACTCCACAAGATTGTTGCTTTTAACTTCAATATTTAAAAACAATCTTCCTGGGGGACCCCAGAGGAGGTGAGTACACCCCAAAATAGCACTTAATCTCTGCTTATGCAGTGCATGACATTAAGGATTTTGGGAGATGGCCCTGTGGGCCATCTAAGCTAATTTACAGATGGCCCTGAGCCCAATAGAGATTGCCCTGAAAAATGCGCGCGGACAAAATGACGCACGAAAGGTTTGGGGGGCCTCCCCCTAGAAAATTTAGATTTTTGCAGATCTTAGATGCTGTCTGGTGCATTCTCTAGACTGAATTATAAGATGAACCACCACACTATTATATTGTACAATTTCAATTTTATTCTTCATTTCACTTGTTTGTTTGTTCTTGTTTGTGTTTGCTCGCTTGCATGCCCTGCATAGCTTTAAGAAATACTTAAGTTATTGGTCAAGACACTTTCCATCTGATGAAGGCAAATGCCTTCCCAGATGTAAAAAAGTAGAAAACATTACATTCAGTTCTAACTGCCAAAACAAACATTATTTACATCCGCGAAGCACACAAAATGGCGACGTCAGAGTTCCCGTTAGCCTGCAAATCTAAATCTCTTCGGTCAAAATAATTTCCCTTTAGCGCAATACCGCTTCAGTTGCGCCACTTATGTGACAGACAAGAAGAGTCAATTATAATGTCTAACACTTAATGTGGAGAAAGAGATGTCCTGTATGGGTTGATTGTGCGTTGATCTGTTGGTAATGCCTCGGGGTTCCGGTGGGCATGTAAACAAATGCATAATGCTGCGCTATACTTTGTGGCCTCACCCAGTTGCATAGCGACGCTTATTGTTTAGGTGTCTTTTAATAAGCAGGTAGTCATATCTTTAGCTACAACTAGCTGGATCTGATCGATATCCATAAACGTGAGTGAAGTCTAATCTGACGGGAGAGAGAGATCAGCTGCTGCTGACGAGTCGAGACTCGACACGCAGCTCTGCATAATCACATGCAGCGGTGAGCGGAACAAAACACACACTTCAGGTTAGAATATCACACGTAGCTATTTTAATTATCTCTCAAACTACCTGAACTAGTTATAGATATGTTTAGTTTTACTGTCGGCTCACTCATTACTGGATCCGCGAGCTGCATGATACTGGCATAATAGATTGCCCGATCGGGCAACCAGCAGGTGAGGCTTCATTGCCCGAGCTAAATACTAGATGGCCCCGAGTCATCGGGCAGTCGTTAATGTCGAGCCCTGTTATGTAACTCCGGTGTAGTGTCCCCTCGGCAACAGAACACTCAGAGCTGGTGATTACTTTCCTGCATTTCAATGGACAGCATTTGACAGCAGGACACGTGAGCTGCATTGCTTAAGAGATCCTCACATGCTATCTCTTTTACAAAATAAGTGTCCAGTTAACAACAAAATATCAGTGATCGTATAGTGGTAGTATATTTTTCACAAGCAATGTGAAACATTAAACTTATACAAACTGGTGTACAAAACTCACATACCTGCGTTGATCTCCTGGAGTGTCTCTACTCTTTCTTCTCCACATCTCTTGCCCACCATCAGAGATTGCAAACATTTCAGAAACAGCTAGAGGTAGGGGACAAACAACTTGTTCGCTGGGCATGTCAAAAACCTCCCTGCTTTGACTTTAGGGAGCCTTTCAGCCCCTCTAGCAAAGGAACTGGAAAGCAAGCTTTGAAAATGCAGTACCATCTACATGCTGTCATGTTCCAGACACTGCTCTCAACCACTCAGGGCCTGCACAAATACCTGCAGAAAGAAACACTTGACTTGGTGCAGGCAGTAGATTACAAAACAGCAGTTGAGAACACACTGAAAAGTTACCAAAGTAACGAGAAAGCACATGAGGTCTATGACAAGACCAAGGCCCTGTGCAAGGATCTTGATATTCCCGAAACTGTGACACAGAGGAAGAAGCGTAGAAACATGGAAGACTTTGTAGTCGAGGCATCATGTGGAGCAATGTGAAACATTACACATAAATAAACTGTTGTACAAAACTCACATACCTGCATTTCAATGGACAGCATAAAAGGACACGTGAGCTGGGTTCTGTTGGAGAAATAGCACCATGCTACTCACATTAGCTTATTAGCTCAGATTAGCTATTGATGATCACGTTGATAAATCATATAAAACAAATAGCCAATCACACAAAAAACATGTTGCTGTGAGCATTAAATAATTAACATTAAACTAAACAAACACAACAGTATGTTATTGTCCTTATAAAATAAAAACATACATTTTGTCCACCGACAGAATACAGGCACCTTACCCTCAAGAGATGATATGAGAATCTCCCACAATCCATTGCCGTAACAAAGCTAATGCAGGCACACGTTTGTGACACCAGATGGCGCAATTGTGTATGTGCGTGTGGGGAGTCTTGCAGTAGAAAATGTGACTGTAGCGCCGCCACTGTGGGCTAAGTCCAAGCCCCCAGGAAGTGCGCCGGACTCAGATGAAAATATTCGTGGTGGCCAAACGGCGGTACTACACTTCCGTTTGGTTGCCAGGCCCGGAAACACTTTTTCCCATTGACTTACATGGGGAAAGAGTGGTCTGTAAATCGTTGGAGATTTTTTTTAAAACTAAATAAACTACCCAGTATGAACACTTGTATTGCCCTTATTTAAAAACATTAAAACAAATTATATTTTTCTTTATATATATTTTTTAAATATGTTTTTAGTAATATTTGTCATTAGTTTTACCAAAAATAACTTGATTAAATTGTATTTAAAATAACATTTCCAAAGAAATAAATCCTTTGAATCTGCCTATTCAGTTTCTGTTTGAATGTGAAGGGTTAAATGAAAGAAGCTGTCTCTGCGAGGTGAAGACAGGAGCTGATTGGACGTCCAGCTATGAATTCACAGAGGGCCAGCTATAGTAACTGAACGAGAGAGTAATGTCAAATGACAGTACAATTGACCAATCATATCATCCCTCTAAATGGGTGGGCTTTATTATCGCGGACTTTATGACAAGTTCCACCCGCTGTGAAACGTTTCTAGTTTCCATAGCAACAACAACTATCAACAGCGTAAACTCGCCTTCAAAATAAAAGCATGCCAAATTATACTTAAGACATACAACTGCAACGAAAGTAACAAACACAATACAATATCCTTTTCAATTTCAAAGAACGCAAATTGGGTTATTTACAGGTGTTGTTTTGTGTGGTAGAGGGTCGCTTTCATTGATGCGTGTTGCACCCCGGGCCGTTGTTTCGATATTCCACCAGTGTGAAAAAAAAAGAAAAAATATATTTTTTTACATTTTTTTTACATTTTTTTATTTTGTATTTCGTGACCCACCTATCACATCTCTGCGCCCCCACCAATACATGTAGTTTACAGAGAGACATCTTGTACCGTAAATGTTGTATTAAATAAAGTTAATATTACCGACGTTATTAACCTCCCTGCAGTGTCCGAATGGCCCACTCCTACAACGAGAAAGCAACTCCAAAGGTTTCTTGGTTTTGCCAACTTTTACCGCAGGTTTATTCATGACTATAGTCGAGCAGCCGCCCCACTCACCAAGCTCACCTCAGTTTGTTTTCCTCTGCTCCTGTGTTACCTCACTCTGATTCTTCAGCCCCTTTCGTGGTCGAAGTGGATGCCTCCGACACTGGTGTTGGGGCAGTCCTCTTCCAGCGCTCAGCCTCCGACCAGAAGTTGCATCCCTGCGCCTTCTTTTCCGGCCGGCTCTCCCCGGCAGAAAGAAACTATGATGTGGGAAATTAGGAGCTTCTGGCAGTAGTATTAGCCCTGCAGGAATGGAGGCACTGGCTTGAAGGCACAACTCATCCGTTTGTGGTATGGACGGACCACAGAAACTTAGCTTATCTCCGTTCTGCTCGCAGGCTCAACTCTCGCCAGGCTCGATGGGCACTTTTTCTGGGCCGCTTCAGCTTCACCCTCACCTATCGGCCAGGCTCACGGAACATCAAGGCTGACGCCCTGTCACGTCAGTTCGCTCCTCCGGTTGAGGAGCTATCCGCAGGAACCATTCTTCCATCCTCCTGTGTGGTGGGAGTAGCCAGGTGGGAGGTTGAAAGGGTGGTCCTGGAGGCACAAGAGAACCATCCAGCTCCTGAGGGTTGTCCACCGGGTCGGCTGTTCGTTCCACTGCACGCCAGATCTTCAGTGCTCCAGTTGGGACATGATTCTAAGATAGCTTGCCATCCAACAACGCTTCTGGTGGCCCTCCATGTCCTCTGACGCCAAGAAGTATGTCGCCGCCTGCTCCATCTGCGCCCGCAGTAAGGCATCCCACCGCGCCCCTGCTGGTCTTCTCCGCCCTCTTCCCATTCCTCATCGGCCTTGGTCTCACTTCGCCATGGACTTCGTGACTGGTCTTCCCCCATCGGAAGGAAATACAGTTATCCTGACGATTGTTGACCGCTTTTCCAAGGCCGTACACTTCGTTCCCCTACCTAAGTTACCTTCTGCTCTGGAGACTGCTACACTAATCACCCAGCATGTTTTTAGATTGCATGGCATTCCTCTGGACATTGTTTCTGACAGGGGTCTGCAATTTTCCTCTCGAGTCTGGAAAGCCTTTTGCCAGGCATTGGGGGCGTCGGCCAGTCTGTCATCAGGTTAACACCCGCAGACCAACGGCCAGACTGAGCGTGCGAATCAGGACCTGGAGGCAGCCCTTCGCAGTGTCTCTTCTCACCATCCAGTCTCCTGGGCCTCCCACCTGCCTTGGGTTGAATATGCCCACAACTCCCTGGTTTGCTCCGCCACAGGAATGTCTCCATTCATGGCTTCTGTTGGGTTCCAACCCCCTCTCTTCCCCGCCCAGGAGAGGGATGTGGCAGTCCCCTCAGTACAGGGGCATCTTCGGCGGGCCCGCAGAGTCTGGCATGAAGCTCGGGCAGCTCTCGTTCGCACTGCTGCTCGCAACCAGAGGCTTGCAGACCGCCATCGCACTCCAGCCCCGGACTACCAGCCCGGTCAGAAGGTCTGGCTGTCCTCCCGTGATCTGCCACTCCAGACTGACTCCCGCAAACTGGCACCCAGGTACATTGGCCCGTTTGTCATTGAACGGATTATTAACCCCGCTGTGGTTAGGCTCAAGCTGCCTACTGCCTTGAATGTCCACCCAGCATTTCATGTCTCACTTCTCAAACCAGTTTCCTCCAGTCCTCTGAGCCCTCCGGCCAAGCCCCCTCCTCCCCCCCGGAGTATTGACAATCATCCTGCTTTCACCGTCCAGTGGTTGTTGGATGTACGAAGGCGAGGCCGGGGGTTCCAGTACTTGGTGGATTGGGAGGGGTACGGACTAGAGGAGCGTCAATGGGTCTCCCGCTCCCTGATTTTGGACCCTGCTCTCCTTAGGGACTTTTATGAGAGGTACCCGGACAGGCCTGGTAGGACGCCAGGAGGCGTCCATTGAGGGGGGGGTACTGTTATGATTCTGTTTAGTTGTATTTTTGTTGTGTGCTTTTGTGTGCTATTTCCCGTATTTTTTGTTCTCTGCTTGAATAAAGCTTTTTGTTTATTGACCATCTCTCTCTAGTCTTTTGCTTTGGGGTCCAAAATTCTATAGGCCGTAACATAAACAGCATGTCAAGTAAATATATTTCAATAAATATGTGCTGTACATAGGCTACTGGAACAATCTGGAATGCAGCAGAGCCCCGTCTTGAGGCTCTCCTCTTTAAGATGTGCGATACAATCATATATCTCAGCAGCTGTTGTGCATTTACCAACAAGTCCTCCAACTCATACGACCAAATGGGTCGATTGTTTAAGCCCTTATTACGACCAAATATGTCGTTTGTTCACGCGCTTAATACGACCTATAATTACGTTTTAAAAACACGTTCAATGCAAACGTTACAGAGGGTTGTTTATTCACAAATAACCCTCTCTGTAAAATCCTAAATTGTAGGATAGTTTGGCCATTAAAACGCTTTATGATTAGATTTCTAGCGAGAAGTATATATTGTACTTTTAGAATCCACGTCCAGTCGATATGTAGGATCTATAGTTTGATAGATATACGAAGATGATTTGAGGTTTCGTCAGGACCACGTGTATATGCAGCAAGCTTCCATGTAAAGTTACGGGTTGAAAACAGTATTTCCGGTCTCGCCGTTTTCATAATAAAACCAATGATCAAATGATTTAACAGTGATATCTGCACTACTCATCCACTAAAAAAACATCAGTTTATCCTAGTTAATTATACGACATTAATTGGTTTAAATTGTGTACAATGCTTTTGTGTTTTTTCCCATAGGTTTTTCTCTTTCGATTCTGAGAGACACATTTCTGTTTTCAGAGGTTTTGATAAAATCACGTCGCAATGCACGTCGGGATATGGTGTTTATGTGATATGAAATCGGAAAACATTAAACAAATTATAATAATGCTTTATTCCGAGTGTTCTTGCTTTTCTCTTTGAAAGTCATCACATAACGGCATTGCAATACACGGTTCGGCTGCATTACATATTACATATCTGCCCTAAATATGTATTTATAGAGCCCTGATCAGAAGACCTTTTGACAAACTGGAAGAGATGCCGCCAAAACTGAATACGTGACGTGGACTATAAATATATCAACAATTAAACAACATCTTCCATTTCTTTTCACACAATACGTCTCATTGCAGTATCAACACTAATTCGGCTGACTTTCATATTTGATCCAATTAGTAGATAGTCTGTACTTACACCATAACGGTGCACAGCTGATCGAAAGGGACTTTTTTGTAGTTTTTAAAGATATTACTGATTTTCTGAACTACCTTTCCAACTCTGCATGCAGTTGACTGTTACAGGTCTATACAAGTTTATGGTACAATGCATAAGCTTCACATCGAGAGACTGAAACTGTATTTTCCTTTAACGTTCTGTTTTAATTTCACAATGAAGTTTATAGTCATATTATGTACGATATTATTATGTTTTATTAACTAGACCACTGGTCTAAACCGCACCTCCTAGTGGTTAAAGCACGTTATTGAATTTAGTTGTTCAATAAGTTATATTTGATGAAAACATTTAAATATTAAGAGTAGCCTACATACAAAATAGGGGTCAATGATAGAAATATAGAATAGAAAATATCAAGAAGATACTGTAGTGATCTCTACAATAAAACAGTTTAGTGCAGGACGTCCAAAGATATTAACAGGAGGATGTGCAAAATAGACAAACTGATAAGGCTGAATTTTACTCAGGTGTAACTAAAGTCTGATTTAAGGGTTGTTTATATTTCACATCATTAATCAGAATCTGCAAAGTAACAAAAATAAATGTAGTAGAGTAAAAATACCAGGTTAACCTCTGAATTGTAGTGGAGTAGAACAAAGTAGTACATGCTTCTGTAACAAAAACATTTCCCAACTTGGGATCAATAAAGTATCTTAACTTAAGATAATCGATGGCTACTGCCATAATTGCTAAATGTGCATCTGAACCTTGACAAGTGCATGTTTCAGGCTTATCAATTAACAACAGGAGGGGTCACAGACATAAGACCAGCTGTTTAATAAAGCTCTTCTGACCTTAGCTGTCATGTGGTATTAATGCTGCCCATTATGGACACAAGTAATTTTCACCCATGTATTAATTATATGTTTTAAATTTGATAACACCAATGTGTTTCGTATCTCCTAAACCTCCAGGGATGTATACAAATAATAATAATATATTGGATTTATATAGCGCTTTTATAGTACCCAAAGACGCTTTACAATATGAGTAGATAGACTGGGGCAGGTAGACAACAGACTAAGAAAAACAACAAAAACAACAAAACAAAACACAATGGCAGTCAGGAGGAGGTCGAAAATGAGTGGGGGGGTGTTTTACGGATAGAGAGAGGTGAAAAGATGGGTTTTGAGGCGGGACTGGAACAGAGTGAGGGACTCGGACTCACGGAGGTCTTGGGGGAGGGAGTTCCAGAGCTTTGGGGCGGCCACAGAGAAGGCTCTGTCTCCAAAGCTCCGGAGATTGCCAATGGGGGTGGAAAGCAGGCCGGCCGAGGTGGATCTGAGGGTCCGGGGAGGATGGTCGGGGATGAGAAGGTCAGTGAGGTACGGGGGGGGCAGATGGTGGAGGGCTTTATAGGTAAGGACCAGGAGTTTGTAGTTGATGCGGTGAGTAACGGGAAGCCAGTGTAGTTCTTTGAGGACCGGGGTGATATGGTGCCATGATTTAGTGTGGGTGAGAAGTCTGGCGGCTGCGTTCTGAACACGCTGGAGTCTACTGAGGGAGGTGGAGCTGATGCCGTATAGGAGGGAGTTACAGTAGTCGAGGCGGGAGGAGATGAAGGCGTGAATGAGTCGCTCAGCTGCGGGGCGGGTGAGATAGGGACGGATTTTGGCAATGTTGCGGAGATGGAAAAATGAGATTTTGACAACTTGGCGGATGTGGGAGTCAAGGGAGAGGGTGGGATCGAATATAACCCCGAGGTTGCGTGCCTGGGTTGAGGGGGAAACAGGGGTGCCATCGATGGTCAGTGTGAGGTTGGGGGTTTTACTGAGGGTGGATTTGGAGCCGATGAGGAGGAGTTCAGTTTTATTGCGGTTGAGTTTAAGAAAGTTTTTTTGCATCCAGGATTTCAAGTCAGTCAGACAGGATTCAATGTGGGTGATGGGGGGGTTATGGAGGGATTTGGTGCTGAGGTAGATTTGAGTGTCATCGGCGTAGCAGTGGAAGTCCAGGTTGTAGTGGCGGAGAATCTGACCAAGGGGGAGGATGTAGATGATGAAGAGGAGGGGGCCGAGTACTGAGCCTTGGGGAACACCTTGGGTGACTGTAGCAGTGGCAGAGGAGTGATTATTGAGGGAGATGAAGTGGGATCGGTCGGACTGGGGCCACCTGAGCGCAGTACCTTCGATACCGATGTCTTGGAGTCGGGTGAGCAGGATGTTGTGGCTCACGGTATCAAAGGCTGCACTCAGGTCGAGGAGGATGAGGATGTTGAGGGAACCGGTGTCAGCAGAGGTGAGGAGGTCATTGAGGACCCTGACGAGTGCCGTTTCTGTGCTGTGACGGGGATGAAAACCAGACTGAAGGGGTTCGAAGAGGTGATTTGATTGAAGATGGCGGTGAAGTTGTTTGGAGATGATGCGTTCTATTGTTTTGGAGGGAAAGGGGAGGTTGGAGATGGGGCGGTAGTTACTGAGGGATGAGGGATCCAGACCGGGTTTTTTGAGGATGGGAGTGACAGCAGCAGTTTTAAAGGCAGAGGGAACGGTTCCTTGGGACAGGGAGGAGTTGAAGAGGTTGACAAGGTAGGGGCAGAGGACGGGGAGGCAGAACTTCAGTAGAGGGATGGGAAGAGGGTCAAGGGAGCAGGTAGTGGGTTTGGAGGAGCTGATACATATACAGTTTAATACTGGCAACTTCTAATTGTGGGAAAATACGAAAACGTCTTTTAAAACTACATTTCCCAGTACAGACGTGCCATAGAACATGTTGCGAAACACACAATAGCCAGCAAGTGTAATTCTGGGGGGGAGGGCTGGACCCGTCCAAGTCCAGTTTTGGAAAGTCTGCCGTGGTTCCATTCCATTTCAAAGAGCTGTTTGACAGCGTGACCTTGTCGCACTGCCACTCCAATATCCAATCACAGAGCTTGAGGGCTAATCACGGGGTTTGTAAAGCAAGGCGGATGTTGTAGTCCCAAACGATAGCTGGGGATTCTGGGTAGTGTAGTGTCTTCGGAAACTCTGTAGTGTCTAAACTCCGAAAAAAACGATTTGTTTCTCCGAATCAAAGGTTAAAAACACAAAAGCATTGTACACAATTTAAACCAATCAATATTGTGTAATTAACAAGGATAAACTGATGTTTTTTAGTGGATGAGTAATGGAGATATCACTGTGTAATCATTTGACAGTGTGGGGAATACTTCCGGTTTTATTATGAAAACTTAGAGACCGGAAATACTGTTTTCACCCACGCTAACTTTACATGGAAGTTTCCCCATATACAGTACACGTTCTCCTGGCGAGACCTCAAATCATCTTCGTATATCTATCAAACTGTAGATCCTACACATCCACTGGACGTAGATTCTAAAAGTACAATATACACTTCTCGCTAGAAATCTAATAAAAAAGCATTTTAATGGCCAAACTATTCCACAATTTAGGATTTTCCAGAGAGGGTTATTTGTGAATTAACGACCCTCCGGAGCGTTTGCAATCGACAGGAGCATGTTGTTTCTTACACGACCACTAGAGGGGCTACACTTTAAAACGTGCCTCTGGGTCGTATTTAGCTGCTGAACAATCGACCTATATGGTCGTTTTTTGTAGGAGGACAGGCTGGCATTTACATAAAACAAAACCTATGGAAAATGTATGTTAGAGTATGAATCAACAAGTCCTCCAACTCATACGGCCAAATGGGCCGATTGTTCGGGCCCTTTTTACGACCAAATATGTTGTATGTTCAAGCGCTTAATACGTCCTATAATTACGTTTTAAAGTTTTCGCCCTCTAGTGCTCCCGTTGAATGCTAACGTTACGTTTATTCACAAATAACCCTCTCTGTAAAATCCTAAATTGTAGGATAGTTTGGCCATTAAAACGCTTTTTGATTAGATTTCTAGCGAGAAGTGTATTTGGACTTTTAGAATCCACGTCCATACGATATGTAGGATCTATAGTTTGATAGATATTACGAAGATGATTTGAGGTATCAATCAATCAATGTTTATTTATATAGCCCAATATCACAAATGTTACATTTGTCTCAGTGGTCTTCACAGTGTGTACAGAATATCAGTATGACAATACGACACCCTCTGTCCTTAGACCCTCACATCGTACAAGGAACAACTTCCGGAGAAAACCCACAGGTATGTGGCAGCCTTCATGTAAAGTTACGGGTTTAAAACAGTGTTTCCGGTCTCCACGTTTTCAAAATAAAACCAATGATCAAATGATTTAACAGGGATATCTGCAGTATACTCATCAACCAAAAAACATCAGTTTATCCTTATACGACATTTATTGGTTTAAATTGTGTACAATGCTTTTGTGTTTTTCCCATAGGTTTATCTCTTTCGATTCTGAGAGACACCTTTCTTTTTTTAGAGGTTTTGATAGGCTAAAACAAACTATGTTTTAGCCGCAATGCATGTTGGGAGATGGTGTTTATGCGATATCAAATCGGAAAAACATTTTTTTTTAAATAAAATAATACTTTATTCCGAGTGTTTTGCTTTTCTCTTTGGAAGTCATCACATAACGGCATTGTAATACACGGTCCGGCTGCATTAAATATTACATATCTGCCGTAGATATGTATAGAGCCCTGATCAGAAGACCTTTTGACAAACTGTAAGAAATGCCGCCAAAACTGAATACGTGACGTGGATCATAAATATATTAGCAATTAAACAACATCTTCCATTTCTTTTCACACAATACGTCTCCTTGCAGTATCAACCCTAATTCGGCTGACTTTTATATGTGATCCAATTGGTAGATAGATTATATTTACACCATAACGGTGCACAGCTGATAGAAAAGGACTTGTAGTTTTTAAAGATATTATTTACTACCTTTCCAACTCCTCATGCAGTTGACTGTTACAGGTCTATACAGGTTCATGGTTCAATGCATAAGCTTCAAATCGAGAGACTGAAACTGTATTTTCCTTTAACGTTCAGTTTTAGTTTCACAATAAAGTTAATATTTGTAGTGTTGTCATTTGGTATGTGTATCTTGCTTTGTTATAGACAACTCAGGAGACAGCGAGTATCGTTAACTGTGCTTTATTCCCGCTCTGTACTACCTAATAATCTGTGTCCCGCATATAACATTCCGGGTATCCACAACTCCGGACCAAATAGTATGTAACAACATTACATCCCTCCCTTATTTCAGATGAACATTGACTTTTGATATTAACGAAATGTAAATAAGAATTGCAGTAAGAAAGGTCTCTTATTCTTAGTAATCAAATAAAGAAATGAATATCTCATTGTTTTAACTTAAATGACTGAGTCTTCTTTGTCACTAGCAAAAATTTCCTTTTTGTAATTGTTCAACTATCTGCAGTCTCTTGACTTCTTTAAGTCATATTTCAGCAATGAGACGTTGTGGTGGTCTCCTGTTTGTTCTGATTGAATATCTGGCTGGAACCTTCAGGGTTGATATTCTGGTTTTGGAGCTGATGAGTTTCCTCATCTGGTGGGTCAGGAAGTTGTAGATCCAGATTATCCTCTTCGTCAGTCATTCCTGAGTCAGATCCAATAGGAACTGAAGGTGGGAGCAGTTTGAAGTGTGAGGAGTTTCGTGTTATCTCATGTCCTGGGCGAGCTGCTGTCACCATTGATCCTCTGATCTTCACGATGGTGTAAGGTTTGCTTCCATAAGGAGTCATGAGCTTGCCTTTGATATTCTGACGGCATAGCACAATGTCACCTGGTTTGAGGATAGAAGGTCGAGCTCTGTTTTTGTGGTCGGCATGCTCTTTCATGCGCTGCTTGGCACGCTGATCAATATCTTGGAGTTTGGTGTCAGGTGTGTGATGTCGAGTCACATGAAGAGTGGGGAGAGTGGTGTTGAGTTTTCTCCCAAACATTAACTCGGCTGGAGTCAGCTGTGTAGTACCGTGTGGGGATGCACGATCATTTCTAAGAAAACTGTAGAGGTTCTGTTTCCATGGTTTTCCTTCAGTGTGTGTAGCTGTTATTGTTTTCTTCAATGTTTTCATGAAGCGTTCAGCTTCTGCATTAGCTCTCGGCCAATACGGTGTTATTTTTCTGTGTTTGAATCCGAGATAGTGGCTGAAATCTTTGAACGGCTGTCCATTGATTGGAGGTCCATTATCTGTTATCACCACATGTGTGGGATAGGATGAGAAGATTCTGTCCAGTTTGGGAATCACTGTAGTGGCTGCTTTGGACTTTAGTATCTCAACTTCGGGGAACCTGGAATACTCATCAATAACCACAAGCAGGTAATCACCTGATGGGAAAGGTCCTGTAAAGTCAATAGAAACATTTTGCAATGGGCCTTTGGGAAGTTCAGACATGTTAAGTGGTTCCATTTGATTCTGGGAGGTTGCTGCTTGACATGGTATGCAGTGTTTTATCATCTTTTCCACCATTTCATCTATGCCTGGAAACCATACCTTCTCCCTTACCAGTTGTTTGGTCTTAACAATGCCAAGATGACCGTCATGGGCTAGGCTTATTGCCTTACGTTGGAGAGAGGTAGGTAGCACAAGTCGTGTTCCTCTGAGAATGACATTCTCTCCAGCGTTGACTGTCAGTTCGTTTCGTAGGCGGTAGAGTGCTTTCAGCATTCAGCATTGGATACTCAGTGTAGTCTGAGTCCTGTGGTGCATGTCTCCAGTGTCCTGCACTCAAAAAATGCATCACTTTACATAATGTAGGATCATTCTTTGTTTCTGTTTGAACTTCTGCAAGTGTCATTGCCTTTGGAACAACATTGTCAATGACAAAGTTGACATATTCCTCAGCCATGCGAGACGATCTGCTTGGTATGTTTCCCTCAATAGGATGTCTGGACATGTAATCGGCAGGGTTATCTTTTCCAGCTTTGTACTTTATAATGTAGCTGTATGGTTGTAGTCTTAGTCGCCAGCGTTCTAACCGAGCTGGGGGTGTGGCTTTTGGGTTGTTGAAGATCAGTTCAAGCGGTTTGTGATCTGTGATAACAGTGAAGTGTGACCCATAGAGATATAGGTGGAAGTGTTCACATGCCCAGAGGATTGCCAGAGCTTCTCTCTCTGTTTGAGAATAGCGCTGTTCCACTGGTGTGAGTGCTCGGCTGGCATATGCAACAATGTGGTCAATACCCTCTTTGTCAGGGCTGTGCTGGCTGAGTATGGCACTTAGACCAACAGGGCTGGCATCAACCAGTAGTTTGGATTTCTTCCTTGGGTCAAAGTAAGCCATTGTAGTGTTTTCCATCAGCTCTGATTTTAACCTCTCCATGGCCGACTGTTGTTGTGGTCCCCATGACCAAGTAGTGTCTTTTTTTGTTAGTTGACGTAAAGGTTCAGAGATCGTGGCATAGTCATGAATGAAACGTGAGCAGTATGTTATCATCCCGATCAGACTGCGAACCTCTGATGCGTTTTGGGGTGGAGGAAGGTTCTTGATGGCAGTGATCTTTTTAGGATCTGGAGATATGCCTTTTGCAGAAAAGATATAGCCAAAGAACTCAAGCTCTGGTTTACTGTATTCACATTTATCAGCATTGAGTGTGATATTTTTCCCCCTCAGTCTCTGAAAAACAGCTTTGAGGCTATTGTTGTGCTCTTCTTGTGTTTTCCCATACACAATGATGTCATCACTCATGTTCCTGGCGTTGGGGATACCATGTAGCACTCCTTGAATGACATTTTGGAACACTTCAGCAGCAAAGTTAAAAGTTCAGTCTGGTGTACCTCCAGAGGCCAGTGTGTGTAGTGAAGGTGGTGATATACCTTGAATCTGGATGTAGCTCAAGTTGATGGTATCCAGCATTCAGATCCAGCTTGGAGAATACTCCAGCTCCATTCAGGTCGTGGATGAGGTCATCTACAGTTGGTGTGATGTGGCGCTCTCGCTGTATTGCTGTGTTCGGCAGGCGCATATCCACACAGATGCGAACTTTGTCAGGGTTCTTTGGTTTTGGTGTAGCAACTATCGGAGACACCCATGGCGTTGGGCCACTGATTCTCTCGATGACTCCTTTTTCCTGTAGCTGGTTTAATTCTGATTCCACTCTTTTTCTCATGTGGAAAGGAATCCTCCTGTGTGGCTGTGTCACAGGTTGCACTGACTGACAATGTGTAGCTTCACTTGAAAATCTTTGAGTTTTCCTATGCCTTGAAAGATGTCTTGGTACTCATGGAGGAGCTGGTTTGGGGATGAAATAGGCATTTCTGTGGACATAGAGTTTACAACTTTCAGAAGTCCTCGTTCTGTTGCTGTCTTTCGACTCAGCAGTGAGCCATGGGCACCTTGTATCACATAGAATGTAGCTGCATTTACTGTGGAAGTAGTTGAATGGACTGCAGCTTTACATTTTCCTCTCAAGAAAGAGAGCAGTGGATGAGCCATAAGGATAGATCTTGGCAGCAGATGGTTGCAGTTCACAACTAGCTTTTAGCTCTTCATAGGAAACATCATCTAATATGTTCACTGTCGCACCAGAGTCAACAATAACATGTGCCCACAATTTTTATTTGTGTACGTTTGTGTCCTGCTTTGTCTTGCAGTGTGCATACAACATACACTCTTCTGCTGAGCTGTCTGGAGTGTCTGGTCTCTGTGTCTTTTGCTCAGTTTGTTTCTGCACTTGATGCACTTTGTATTTTGGTCGGTAATGTTGTTGTTTTTCTGCAGCTTTAGGGGTATAATCTTTGTTTTGTGATCTGCAGCATCTTTGGAAATGATTTAATTTGCCACATGCTTTACAATCTTTCCCCTTTGCTGGGCAGTTTGCTTGTCCTCCCTCATGAGGAAAATGTCCACCACAGTTGTTGCAGGTTTTGTATTCATGCTTCACATTATTATATTTATTGAATTGTTTATGACTTTGGAAGCTTTTCTTTTGTACAGCATGCATTGGGAATTATTTGTGTGATCTTCCTGTCTCCATACCTGCAGCTTGTTTGTCTGACAGTTCTTGAGCTATCCAGTAGTTTTTGAAGTGTCATGTCGCTGCCCTTTAGCGCCACCCTGCAGAGGCGTGCGGAACTGCAGCTTAGAATAATCTGTGACTTTATTTCCTTATCAGCGTCGGTAAAGTCACATGTTGATGCCAACTGTCTCAGTCGCGTGTGGAAAGCATCCAATGTCTCACTGTCATTTTGCCTGGCTTGTCAGAAAATATAGATCTCATATTCAGGATTTACTTTGGGGCAGAAATAGGTTTGCAGGCTCGCTATGGCCGTATCATAATCAACAGCGTCTCCCGTTCCTGGCAGCGTGTCAAATATGTCATACACGTCTGATCCAGCATAGTGCAGCAATAGCGCACGTTTGTGTGTATCCTCCTTTATGTCTAATGCCACTAGGAAGTTGGTGAATCGTTTAATCCACCTTTTCCACCTCGAGCCTACAGAGCTGGGTTCAGTGTGCACATCAAACTGCGGGAAATGTGGGAGATTGGCCATGGTGCGTCCCGTGGATGGCTTGCCTAGCTTGTTAGCCTTATGTGTGAGCCAACGTAGTTCGCTTACTGCTTATCCAGAATTGTGGATGTTTTGTTTCTCTTCCCTCATTCTGCCATGTATTGCGGTATCCTCGTCGCCAGTTGTAGTGTTGTCATTTGGTATGTGTATCTTGCTTTGTTATAGACAACTCAGGAGACAGCGAGTATCGTTAACTGTGCTTTAATCCCGCTCTGTACTACCTAATAATCTGTGTCCCGCATATAACATTCCGGGTATCCACAACTCCGGACCAAATAGTATGTAAGAACATTACAATAGTCATATTATGTTTGATATTATTATGTTTTATTAACTACACCACTGTTATTTTAACCCACACCGCCTAGTGGTTAAAGCACGTTATTGCATTTTGTTGTTGAATATGTTTTATTTGATGAAAAAATGTCAATATTAAGAGTAGCCTACATTCAAAATAGGGGGAAAGTAGAAGGCATGATAGAAATATAGAATAGAAAATATCAAGAAGATACTGTAGTGATCTCTACAATAAAAGAGTTTAGTGCAGGACGTCCAAAGATATTAACAGGAGGAGGTGCAAAACAGACAAACTAATAAGGCTTTATTTAAACATTAAAGAATACTTTAAGTTAAGGTCTTCTTTTGAATAAGTAAAAAACGTTGGGGTTATCCACAGATAAATATGAAGTCTGACAAAGTACTTAACGTCCAATATATTGCATAGTTTATTTTGGCACTTGACAATCACCTTCCCTGAATTTGACTCAGGTGGAACTAAAGTCTGATTTAAGGGTTGTTTATTCTTCACATCATTAATCAGAATCTGCAAAGTAACTAAAATAAATGTAGTGGAGTAAAAATACCAGGTTAACCTCTGAATTGTAGTGGAGTAGAACAAAGTAGTATCCTGCTGTAACAAAAACATTTCCCAACTTGGGATCAATAAAGTATCTTATCTTATTTTAAGATGATCGATGGCTCCTGCCATATTTGCAAAATGTGCCTCTGAACCTTGACAAGTGCATGTTTCAGGCTTATCAATGAGCAACAGGAGGGGTCACAGACATAAGACCAGCTGTTAAAGCTCTTCTGACCTTAGCTGCATGTGGGTATATTATTTATATGATTATTTCAGTGTGTTCTGATGTGTGTGTTCTAGTGTGTGTGTTCTAGTGTGTGTGTTCTAGTGTGTGTGTTCTAGTGTTTGTGTTCAAGAGTGTGTGTGTGTGTGTTCTAATGTGTGTGTTCTAGTGTGTGTGTTCTGATGTGTGTGTTCTGATGTGTGTGTTCTAGAGTGTGTGTTCTGATGTGTGTATTCTAGAGTGTGTGTTCTAGTGTGTGTGTGTTCTGGTGTGTGTTCTAGTGTGTGTGTTCTGATGTGTGTGTTCTGGTGTGTGTTCTGGTGTGTGTTCTAGTGTGTGTGTTCTGATGTGTGTGTTCTAGTGTGTGGGTTCTGATGTGTGTGTTCTGATGTGTGTGTTCTAGTGTGTGTGTTCTGATGTGTGTTCTAGTGTGTGTGTTCTGATGTGTGTGTTCTAGTGTGTGGGTTCTGATGTGTGTGTTCTGATGTGTGTGTTCTAGTGTGTGTGTTCTGATGTGTGTTCTAGTGTGTGTGTTCTGATGTGTGTGTTCTGATGTGTGTGTTCTAATGTGCGTGTTCTGATGTGTGTGTTCTAGTGTGTGTTCTGATGTGTGTGTTCTGATGTGTGTGTTCTAGTGTGTGTGTTCTAATGTGTGTGTTCTAGTGTGTGTGTTCTGATGTGTGTGTTCTAGTGTGTGTGTGTTCTAGTGTGTGTGTTCTGATGTGTGTGTTCTAGTGTGTGTGTTCTGATGTGTGTGTTCTAGTGTGTGTGTTCTGATGTGTTTGTCTGATGTGTGTGTTCTAGTGTGTGTGTTCTAGTGTGTGTTCTGATGTGTGTGTTCTAGTGTGTGTGTTCTGATGTGTGTGTTCTAGTATGTGTGTGTGTTATAGTGTGTGTGTTCTAGTGTGTGTTCTGATCTGTGTGTTCTAGTGTGTGTGTGTGTGTGTGTGTGTGTGTGTGTGTGTGTGTTCTAATGTGTGTGTTCTGATGTGTGTGTGTTCTAGTGTGTGTGTCTGATGTGTGTGTTCTAGTGTGTGTGTTCTAATGTGTGTGTTCTGATGTGTGTGTTCTAGTGTGTGTGTTCTGATGTGTGTGTTCTGTGTGTGTGTTCTAGTGTGTGTGTTCTGATGTGTGTGTTCTGATGTGTGTGTTCTATGGTGTGTGCTAGTGTGTGTGTTCTGATGTGTGTGTTCTGATGTGTGTGTTCTAGTGTGTGTGTTCTGATGTGTGTGTTCTGATGTGTGTGTTCTATGTGTGTGTTCTGATGTGTGTGTTCTGATGTGTGTGTTCTGTGTGTGTGTGTTTGTATGTGTGTGTCTAGTGTGTGTGTTCTGATGTGTGTGTTCTAGTGTGTGTGTTCTAGTGTGTGTGTGCTGATGTGTGTGTTCTAGTGTGTGTGTTG
>CM070493.1:41405725-41410991 GCA_036324585.1 Champsocephalus esox
GTGGTGGTGTGGTGTGGGTGGTGGTGTGTGGTGTGGTGTGTGGGTGTGTGGGTGTGGGTGGTGTGGTGTGTGTGTGGGTGTGGTGTGGGTGTGTGGTGGTGGTGGTGTGGTGTGTGTGTGGTGTGTGGTGGGGGTGGTGTGGTGTGTGGTGTGGTGTGTGTGGGGTGTGTGGTGTGGGTGGTGGTGTGTGGGTGTGGTGTGTGTGGGTGGTGTGGTGTGGTGGGTGTGGTGTGTGTGGGTGGTGTGGTGTGTGGGTGTGGTGTGGTGTGTGGTGTGTGGTGGGTGTGGTGTGTGGGTGGTGGTGGTGTGGTGGTGTGTGGGTGTGTGGTGGTGTGGTGTGGTGGTGTGGTGTGTGGTGTGTGGGGTGGTGTGTGGTGTGTGTGGTGTGGGTGGTGTGTGTGGTGGGTGTGGGTGGTGGTGTGTGTGGGTGTGTGGGTGTGTGGTGTGGTGGGTGTGGGGTGTGTGGGTGTGGTGTGGGTGTGGTGGTGTGGTGGTGTGGTGTGTGTGTGGGTGGTGTGTGTGGGTGTGGTGTGTGGTGTGGTGGTGGTGTGTGGGTGTGTGGTGTGGTGTGTGGTGGGTGTGTGGGGGTGGTGTGGGTGTGGTGGTGTGTGTGTGGTGTGTGGTGGTGGTGTGTGGGGGTGGTGGTGTGGGTGTGTGGTGGTGTGGGTGGTGTGTGTGGGTGTGGTGTGGGTGTGTGGTGTGTGTGGTGTGGTGGTGGTGTGTGGGTGTGGTGTGTGTGGTGTGGTGGTGTGTGGTGTGGTGGTGTGTGGTGGGTGTGGTGTGTGGTGTGTGGTGTGTGTGGGTGTGGTGTGGTGTGTGTGGTGTGGGTGTGGTGTGTGGGTGTGTGTGGTGTGGTGGTGTGGTGTGTGTGGGTGTGGTGTGGTGGGTGGTGTGTGTGGTGTGGGTGTGGTGTGTGGGTGTGTGGGTGGTGTGTGGTGTGGGTGGTGGTGTGTGGTGTGTGGGTGGTGTGTGGGTGTGGTGTGTGTGTGGTGGGTGGTGTGGTGTGGTGTGGTGGGTGTGTGTGTGTGGTGGTGTGGTGTGGGTGTGTGGTGGTGTGTGGTGTGTGTGGTGGTGTGTGTGTGGGTGTGTGGTGGTGTGTGGGTGGTGTGTGTGGGTGTGGTGGTGGTGTGTGGTGTGTGGTGTGGTGTGTGGGTGTGTGGTGGTGTGGGTGGTGTGTGGTGTGTGTGGTGGTGTGGTGTGGTGGGTGTGTGGTGGTGTGGGTGTGTGGGTGTGTGTGGTGGGTGTGTGGTGTGTGGTGGGTGGTGTGTGGTGGTGTGGTGTGTGTGGTGTGGGGTGGTGGTGTGGGTGTGTGTGGTGGTGGGTGTGTGTGGGGTGTGGTGTGGTGGTGTGGGTGTGTGGTGTGTGGTGGGTGTGTGGTGGTGTGTGGTGGTGTGGTGTGTGTGGTGTGGTGGTGTGGTGGTGGGTGTGTGTGGTGTGTGGTGTGGGTGTGTGTGGTGGTGTGGTGTGTGGTGTGTGGGGTGTGGTGTGGTGTGGGTGTGTGGTGTGTGGGTGGTGTGGTGGTGGTGTGGTGGGTGTGGTGTGTGTGGTGGTGTGGTGTGGGTGTGTGTGGTGGTGTGGTGTGTGGGTGTGTGTGGTGGGTGTGGTGTGTGGTGTGGGGTGGTGGTGTGTGTGGGTGGTGGTGGGTGTGTGTGGTGGTGTGGTGTGTGGTGTGTGGGGTGTGTGTGTGGTGGTGTGTGGGTGTGTGTGGGTGTGGTGGTGTGGTGTGTGGGTGTGGGTGGTGTGTGTGGGGTGTGGGTGTGTGTGGGTGGTGTGTGGGTGGTGTGTGGTGGTGTGGTGGTGTGTGTGGTGTGTGGTGTGTGGGTGTGGTGGGTGGTGGGTGGTGTGTGTGGTGGTGTGTGGTGTGGGTGGTGGGTGTGGTGTGTGTGGTGTGGTGGTGTGTGGGTGTGTGGTGGTGTGGGTGTGGTGTGTGGGTGGTGTGGTGGTGGTGTGGGTGTGGTGGTGGTGTGGGTGGTGTGGTGGTGGGTGTGTGGTGTGTGGGGTGGTGTGGTGTGGGTGTGTGGTGGTGGTGTGGTGTGGTGGGTGGTGTGGTGGGGTGGTGGTGTGTGTGGTGGTGTGGTGTGTGTGGTGGTGGTGTGTGGTGTGTGGTGTGGTGTGGTGTGGTGGTGTGTGTGGTGTGGGTGGTGTGGTGTGGTGGTGGTGTGTGGGTGTGTGGTGTGTGTGGGGTGTGGTGTGTGGTGTGGTGTGGTGTGTGTGGTGGGTGGTGGGTGTGTGTGTGGTGGTGTGGTGGTGTGTGGGTGGGTGTGGTGTGTGGTGGGTGTGTGTGGGTGTGGTGTGGTGTGTGGTGTGTGGTGGGTGGTGTGGTGTGGGGTGTGTGGTGTGTGGTGGGTGTGTGGTGGTGTGGTGTGGTGTGGTGTGGTGTGTGGGTGTGGTGGGTGTGTGTGTGGGTGTGGGGTGTGTGGGTGTGTGGTGTGTGGTGTGGTGTGGGTGTGGGTGTGTGGGTGTGGTGTGGTGTGGTGTGTGTGGGTGGTGGTGTGGGTGTGGTGGGTGTGGTGTGTGTGGTGGTGTGTGGTGGGTGGTGGTGTGTGTGGGTGGTGTGTGTGTGGTGTGGTGTGTGGTGTGTGGGTGGTGGGTGTGGTGGTGTGGTGTGGTGTGGTGTGGTGTGGTGGGTGTGTGTGTGGTGTGTGGGTGGGTGTGTGGTGGTGTGGTGTGTGTGGGTGTGGTGTGGTGGTGTGTGGGTGTGGTGTGGTGGTGTGGTGTGTGGTGTGTGGGTGTGTGTGGTGGTGTGGTGGTGTGTGTGTGGGGTGGTGTGTGTGGTGTGTGGTGGTGTGGTGTGTGGTGTGGTGTGTGGGTGGTGTGTGTGGTGGTGTGGTGGTGTGGTGTGGTGTGTGGTGGGTGTGTGGTGTGTGGGTGGTGTGTGGTGTGGGTGGTGTGTGGTGTGTGGGTGTGGTGGGTGTGGTGTGTGGTGGTGTGTGGTGGGTGTGTGGTGGTGTGTGGTGTGTGGTGTGGTGTGGTGTGGGTGTGTGGTGGGTGTGTGGGTGTGGTGTGTGGTGTGGTGTGTGGTGTGTGGGTGGTGGTGTGGTGTGTGGTGGTGTGGTGTGTTGTGGGTGGTGTGGTGTGTGGTGTGTGGTGGGTGGTGTGGTGGGTGTGTGTGGTGTGGTGTGTGGGTGTGTGGAGTTGTTGGTTGAGTGGGGGTGTTTGTGGTGGTGGGTGAGGGTTGTGAGTGGTTTTGTTAGGTTTGTGTGTGTGGGGTGAGTTGTGTGGTGGGTGTTAGGGTGTGGGTGTTTGGTTTTGATGTGTGTATGTGTGTGTGTTGGAGGTGTGTGGGTGGTGTGGTGGGTGGTGTGTGGAGTGTGGGTTAGTTGGTGTGTTGTTGGGGTGGGGTGTGTGGTGGGGGTGTTGATGGGTGTGGGGTGGTGTGTGGTTTGTGGTGGGGGTTGGTGGTGTGTTTGGTGGTGTGGGTGGTGGTTGGGTGGGGTGTGTGGGTGGGGTGTTGGGTGTGGTGGGTGGGTGGGTGGTGGGGTTGGGTGGTGTGTGTGTGTGTTGGGTTGGGTGTGGTGGTGTTGGGGTTTGGGTGGTGGGTGGTGTGGGTGTGTTTGGTGTGTTTATGGTAGAGCTGTGGATCGTATTATATTTGTTTTGGATGAGTTGATTTATTGTAGGAATTATTGATTAGGATTAGTTATTTTATTTTTAGTTATTGAGGAGGTGAGTTATATAAGATTTTTGGAGATGATAGAGTATTGAATGTGATGGGGTGTGAGGTATAGTTTAGTTGAGAGTGATATTATAGTGAGCTGTTAGATATAATATTTTATGTTTGAATGGATATGTAGGTTTGAGTAGATTTGTGAGTGAGAGTAGAGTAGTGATGTATATGGAGTGGTTTTTGAGATTTATGGTTTGATTTTTTGGGTAGAGATGTTGTAGTATTATTTGAGTTATATGTGATTTTCTGATTAGTAGGGGATGTTATTAAGTATATATATATATAGTATTATATATTTTTTATGAATATATTTTTTATAATATGATTTATATTTTTATATTGTTATTTATTAATAAGTGATTATTGTATGTTATAATTATTTGTTGTGTATATTTAAATTGTTTAATATTAATTGATAGTGTTATTATTTATATTTATATTATATTATTTATGATTATTTGTATTTGTATATATTAAAATTGAATAGTTGATATTTTTTATATTATTAGATATTATATATATGTTATATATTTATATGATATATTATGATTATATTATATTATTATTATATTTTATATTATTTGATATTTTTTATATATTATTATTTAGTTTTTATATTTTATATTTTTGATTAATTATATTTATATTATTTTATATATTTTTATATTTATTATTTATATTATTTTTATTTTTATATTTATTTTATATTTATTTTTATTATTTATTTTATATTTTTATTATTTATATTTTTTTATTATTTATATTTTATTATATATTTATATTTTTATTTTATTATTTTTATATTTATTTTATTTATTATTTTTTTTATTTATATTTATTATTTTTATTTATTTTTTATTATTATATTTTATATTTTTTATATTATATTATTTTATTTATTATATTTTATTATTTTATTATTTATTATTTATTTATTTATATTATTTTATATTTTTATTTATATTTTTTTTTATATTTATATTATTATTTTTATTATATTTATTTATTTTATATTATTATTTATATTATTTATTTTATTTATATTATTTATTATTATTTTTTTATTTATATTATTTTATTTTATTATATATTATTTATTTTATTTTATTATTTTTATATTATTTTATTATTATATTATTATATATATTTATATTAATATTTTATATTATTTTATATTATTATTATTATATTTTATATATTATTAATTATTTTTATAATTAATATATATTATTTAATTATATTTATATATATATATATATTATATGTGATTTATTATTAATGATATCAATATTTATATTATATTTTATATATTATATTATTATTTATTATATTTTATATTTATTGATTATATGATATTAATTTATTATATTTAATTTTTTATACTATATATATATCATGATATGGATTATTATATTATTTAGATTTTAATTTTATCTATTAAAAGTACATTATTTTTTTAGAACTATATTTATTATATTAATTTAAAATTTTAATATATTATATATAATTTATTTCTTAATTATAATTATGATTATATGATTCTATATATATATGAATGATGATAGTGTGTTTGAGAAGATTTGCTAAGGGGGGAGTTCT
>CM070493.1:41411491-41431491 GCA_036324585.1 Champsocephalus esox
TGTTTATTCATCATTTAATTCATTCTATATGTTGTTCTGTAGATTGTGTACATTACTTTCCACTTCTCTGCTTGTTGCACCTGGTTAGAAGCTAAACTGCATTCCGTTGTCTCAGTACCTGTAATATGTGCAATAACAATAACGTTTCTCTTTAAGTTAAACCAAATCATTAAAATAAAATCTATTGTAATGTAATGATTTGGTTTAACCTTATTTATTGAATACATCATTTAAAATGGCAAGATGAAATCAAATTACATCCATGTTGTACACATCATAAAGCTTAAAGTGGCAGCTAAAGAATTAACACAGCAGCAGGTCTGTTCAGTTCATGCTCATGAAGCTTCATGTGTGCGGATCTGAAGGGACTGATCATGTGTAGCCTGTCCACCTATCAGTTTGCTAACATTAAGAGGGAGGAGCATTTCTATTACATCCACTTCATCTGCAACGAAAAACGCACAATTTCCGCCATTGCAAACCCAGCCAGTCAAGCCGACTCCTAAGAGGCTTCTCAATACTCAAATTTCCCCTCCTCGACTCCCCTCCTCGATACTTAGACCCAGCCCACAGGAGATGCGAGCGGAGGACCGAGGAGGGGAACCGAGGAGAGAGGAGGGGAAGCAGCAGACGTTTAAAGAAATGAGAACTCCTCTCCTCTGAGCGGTCATATTAAAGCGACGTCCGTTCATTATTACGTGGCAACAGCTGCATCAGCTGGCGAGTGTTTTGTCATAGCTTTTATATCTTGTGATCATCTGAACATTGTTCCCCCACATATGTACTTTGAATTCATTGAGAGTGCGGTATAATGAGACAATACCAGGCTACAGATGCGGACACACACACACAAATATATTTATATAAATATATGCAATTTAAAGTATGAGAGCACTCTCATAATAACGTAACACAATCAGAGACTGGATATACCCCCCCCCCTCCTCTCTCTCTGGTCGCTGAAATGGGGAATTGAAATTACAGGCCATAAGTTGTATTTGCAAGTATTAAAAGTAAGGACATCAAACCAACTGAGACCCTGTCTGTCCGCCGCATCTGCGCACTGTACAACACACACCTACACACTGTACCACACACACACCTACACACTGTACCACACACACACCTACAGCTCCTAAAGCATAATCAGGCTACAGCCGTTGTGTATTTTATTGTGAAGCACTAAATGGTTTTAGAAAAATATTGACTCTTTGTTTGTAGATATCTACTAAACTAAAGCAAATAAAGAGAGTAGGTCTGTTCTACTGAGTGATATATATTATACACACTGCTCTGCTTTCTGCACGGGCCTCACAGCTGTTCTCACTGTAAACATCGCGTTGCGATGAGAGCAGGTTCTAAAATAATATCCAGGGGATGCATGCAGAGCTGTCATTGGCTGAGATAAGTCCGGCCGTGCGTCACGCCTCCACCGTTCCCGGAAATGCATCCGCGGAGGAGCCGTGGAGGAACCATCAGTGTCTCCTCGGTTAGAGCTCCTCCAGAGAGCCTCCTCGACGCTCGATCCTCGTCTCGGTGTGCATTTAGAGAAATGAGACGTCCTTCAAAATGGCGCGCTGAAATTCATTTCCGGGTCACTACCGGAGGACCGAGGAGTCGAGGAAGGGAAATTTGAGTATTGAGAAGCCTCTCCAGTCTTCTCTACAGCTAATCAGCAGCTGATGGGTATCTGCCTGTGCACCTGAGTCTGACGGCTGATTGGATCCTCTCACCCTCAGCTGGCCTATCAGCAGCCAGGGCCGACCATATAGGAGGCACCCAGGAAGCCTTCTCTGTCTCTCTCACCCTGGGCCTGTTGCTGACTGAGGAGCCTGAATTTGACTCTTGTTAGAAACTGATACTACTTTGTTTTTTCTGACCTTTGTGAATGTGTGTGTGTTGAGAGGTGGAGGAGTTAGGTAAGTCTGGTGTACCCTGTACATTTCTCATCACGTAGGTAACTAATGTTAGAAACACTAGGTTAGCGGATTGTTAGTTAGTGAGGGGTTTTGTAGTGATGGCAAAATGAAGCTTTGAAAGAAGCTTCGAACCACTTGGACAATTGTGTCGGAAATAGGTTAATTTCTCGAAGCTTCAGTTACAGCGACCTCTCCTGGCGAAGTGCAAGGCTGCAGTGGGTTTAACGTATCTTTGCCTGAAAAATATCATGTTCTATTTGCAATTAAAGATTGATAATTGTGTGTATTGGGTTATTGAGAAGAGACTAGAGAGTGCTGGACATGTTTTTGGGCTGAGAGGGCCTTTTATCAGTCATTAAAGTTGAAAAGCAATGATTAAAAGTTGAACTACTCAGGGCTTTGAACCAGCTGCGCAGAGGACATCACCGCACCCTGGCCACCGGCTCTATCCACTGGGCTATCTATTCTTTAGACCATATAAGTGTTTTTACATTACTCATTTTCTTTTTGTTCACAGCTTCTCCACATGTCGAAGTGTTTCACGAGCCATAACGACCTATCTTTCTTCCTGGCTTGCTCTATAATGATCCAATTCAAATGCAATGCCAACAACAACTCAACAGCAACAACAACCCACACATTGCGCATTGTTTAGAGCGGTCATAAAGTGTTGAAGCGCTCAAATTTGAAACGGTTTCAACCTGTCACCTGTCAGAATAGAGGCGAGGCAGTGCATTGAATCGCGTGAATGGACCGTGAACCAGTGAGTTGATTCATTCAGGAAATGAAGCAGTTGCTGGTTCGACCGTCACATGTCACGTGATTTGAAGCAGTCGAACCACTTGGACAATTGTGTCGGAAATAGGTATAAATGTGTGTGTATATATATATATAGAACTATGTGTATATATATATATATAGAATCTATATATATATATATATATATATATATATATATATATATATATATATATAGAACTGTATCATGAATATCATTTACAAATAAAGATGGATGAATGCGTGTATTGTGTTATTGAGGAGAGGGTTCTGGGACAATATGGCATGGATTATGGTGCGCTTGTGTAACTGTGGCAGGGGGTGTTCATGTGGGATGGGGAACACTCAAAGATTTTTATTCAGGAACATTATTTTTTTAACAGTTTTTGGATTGAGCCGATTTCTTTTCTTGCTCACAATTTCCCCACATTTTGAAAATACTCTCTCAGATGGAACCGATGATGCTGGCATGCATACAAAGTGTTTCGCCAGTTTGAACAGATTGGGATACACATTTTGATGGTCCACCCAGTATGCCAGTGGGTCTTTCGATCTTTCCAGCGGTGGATCAGTCATGTACCGCTGCACCTCCACTGTAGCATCTGCTGTGGCATTCCTTGCTGTCCTCGCTTCAGAAGCATCTCTGTCCAGAGTTTCCCAAAGGTGCCTGAAAGACAAACATGACTGTAATCACCAGTACTGAAAGGTTTCAATGTGTATTTTTTTTTACTTATACTTATTTTGTCCTGCATTTTATCAATGAACTATTTATAACATTACCTGTGGATGATGGATTGTCAACATTGCTGGTGCCGGTTGAGCTGATGTGGAGGGCTGTTCGTCTGTAGGTGTGTCAGGTTGTGCGTTTTTCCTCAGTTGTGTGCAAAGCGCTGCCAGTCGTTTAACTGATGCCGCTGCCTGGACTTGATTGTAGAATCCAGTAGTTTAGAATCTAGGATCCAACAGTGTTGACAGGGTCAATGCAGTTTGGCTCTCGGTGGTGTCAAACTTGTTTTGCATATTTGACACCATGTTCTGTCCCAGTAGTTTTGCTGTGTCGTGGCTTGTTTTTCCAATTGTGTCGTACAAGTATAGCATTAACATTTTCCTCATTGGGATGATCTTGGATCCTGAGACTCTCTTCTCCTCGGAGAGTTCCACTGTTGCCTGGAAAAAGGGGGAGAGCAATTGCAGGCATGCATCCGCTGTGTCATAGTCTTCAGAGGACAGAGTTCTCACATCTGTTTTCAGCATCGCAAGAGCTTCCCCCACTGACTGCCTCTCTTTGAAAAGGCGTTGTAGCATTAGGTGGGTGCTGTTCCAGCGGGTGTCCACTTCCTGAGTGAGCTTCAGCACAGGGCGATTCATCTGCTCCTGAACTTCTCTGAGCTTCTCTTTTGCTGTTGTGCTGGTTTTAAAGAACGTGACTACTTGTCTAGCCCTTGTGCGTAGGTCTTGTAGGCCAGGAGTTGCATCCAGAGATTTCTTCACCAATACATTTAGTTTACTGACAGAGGCAACCATATTTGCTCCTGCATCCGTCACAATTGAGGTCACTTTGCCTTCAGTGCCCCATCCCTCCATGAGAGACCTCATTGCAGCAGTGATGGTAACCGCTGTCTGAGCTTCAGGGAAAGGCAGCACTCTCAGAAGCACTGTGGCCAGCTTCACAGAGTCATCCACATAGTGGCAGGTCACGGCTAGATATGCGTCCATATTAATGGAGGTCCACATATCAGCAGTCAGGCTCACAGCCTCGACCCTCTGCATGACAGCCTTGGCCTTCGTCTTCTCCTCCTCAGAGCGCTTGACCACCGTCTCCTTTAGAGCCCGTCTGGATAGAAGAGTGTATCTAGGACCAAGCAAGGCCACAAGCTCCTTGAAGCCACAGTCATCCACGATGGAAAAAGGCTGCGAGTCTTTCACCACCATATTCACAAGAGCTCCATCCAGCTCTTGCTTACGGTCCACTAAGACAAAGAAATAAAGACAAAGAATAAAAACAAAACCCAAAAAAGCAAATAAGGATTTATGTGAAATTGCACTCAAAAGAAGCAGACTTGTGAGTCATGGAATACAGTCATAGTGTTACTGTTACTTACTGTGTTAGTGTTACTAGTTAATAATAATATAATACATACATGTATTACCATACCCTGGTTCACAGCAGCTCCATGTTTGGCAGTGAAGTGCCTAATCATGGAGAAAGTATTCCCATGATACTTCGGTTCAGTTGAACACACCAAGACTAGACCTGTAGAGAAAGGCATTTGTAAATAAAAATGCAATTTCAGTCTATAAAGCTATAGCCTAATGGCTACATTGATCATAATTGTACTGCTACTTAATATAGATTTGAGATAAACCATAGCTATAATACGGTAGTTGATCTACCTTACCATGCGCAATCAGATTGAAGTGATCCCACATCCCAGAACGACCTCTCTTCCTGGCTGGCTCCATAATGATCCAAACGCAATACTAGCAACTCAACAGCAACAAGGCAAACTACGAGGACAATCCCACAGATTGCCAAATTGTGAATTTTTTTGAGCGGTTATAAAGTGTCACTTACTAAGTGACGCTCAAATTCAAACAGTTTCAACCAGTCAGAATCGAGACGAGGCAGTGCATTGAATCACCTGATTGGACGGCGAACCAGTGAGTTGATTCATTCAGGAAATGAAGCAGTTGCTGCTTCGGACGTCACATGTCACGTGACTTGAAGCAGTTGCTGCTTCGGACATCACATGTCACGTGACTTGAGGCAAGCTTCGAAGCACTGCTTCTATGGAATAGGAAGTCCAGGGTTGAAGCTCCGTTCGAAGCTTCAGTGTCAAACTGCCATCACTAGGGTTTTGTTTGAGTTTTGGTTTCAGAGGATAGATGTAGAGACAGGCCTGGTTTTGTTATACTTATTTATTTAGTTAGGCACAATCTCCTTTGTCTCCTCCCCTCCTCCTCCTCCTCTCACACAATGAGTATTTCTGTTCAGTTATTTGGTTTACAAGGAATCAAACTTTTGTTAACCTTTACACTGACTCCCTCATTGTATTGGTGTGTTATTGTCTCCATGTCCCCTAGACCTTAGTGGGGATGTAACAATCACACACATTTAAATAAAGTTCACCATATAACTCAATTCAATTCAGTTTTTTTAAGCATTAGCATAATAATTGTTGTGTTTCGAAAGAAGAGGTAGTCACCCTAGAATCTACAGTGTATCCTAGGCGTTTTCTTCTGTTCCCACTTTGTTTTCTTGTTTGTATTCTATATGGTGGTTGTTCAGTGTTGAATCATTCATTAGCTAACAATGACATTATTACCATTTGAAATAGAAGATATTTATTGTTCTATTAATATAAAGGGAAGTCAGTTATTCTTTAAAACAGCTTTACTTTTACTTGAGTATAGAAGTTTAGTCAGTACTTCTACTTTTACCAGAGTATTTTTAAACACCCGAGTATTCTGTACTTCTACTTGAGTAAAGGATGTGTGTACTTTTGCCATCTCTGCCTTCAGCTAAGCGCTGGTGACTTGATGTCACAGTGATGTAGTTTGTTTATAGTCAAATGTGAGCTTTTTTCTTCTGGTTTGCATTTTCGCTACAAAAATCATCAAGTGGTGTTGTTGGTGGAGATTTCTCTGATGAATATCATGTGGAAATGACGTAAACGTCCTTAGTTTCTGCAATATGCCAAAATACAAGGGACAAATTCCATTGCTTTATGTCGAGGGAGTTTAAAATGCTAACTTTTGGGTCGGCCTACAAAAAGAATTCATCACCGCACCACTATTTAGGCTACCAAAGACAGATCCCACAGATTAGGGTGAAAACACAAAAGAGAGCATTGTCTGCAAAATATACGCCTAAGTATGAGTTTATCTTCATTATTGAATTTTTGTTTGTGCTTTTGGTTCATTCTAGGCAGGTACCGTTGTCTTTGGCTCATTACTTTGATTTAATATATTTATCAATATGTTGGTAGATAAATGCAATGATTACAAAAACAAACCTGAGGCCCTTCAACATAGATTGCTAGCATAATGTTCCGTCTTTGAACAGCAATACATTATGGAATGTTACATCTATTGTTTTATATCTAAGTGTATTAGATATAATCTAGTAGTATTTCCGCAGAATTTATATTTGCACGGTGATTCGAGTAGTTACATTACAATCTTGCTATTTTTGGTGTAGTTAACTCATAAACTATTTTGGAGCATAACAAATTGTAGGCCTACTTTTCTTTTTACCATTCCTTCCATATGTCAATTGTTTTTTGTCCCTAAATAAATAATAATTAATGACCTATGAACAAGGCATTTTGTTATAAACTTGTTTATTTTATTTAACCCTTAGATGCATAAGTGGGTCTTTTGACCCGGTGAGGTGGTTTTCTTGGAGTATCTTTGTAATTGTGGGGGAAACTTCTGTGTAGCAGCAATGCAGTGGGAGTCACCGACTCATGAAGGAGACACAGGAAGAGCAGGAGCTTTGATGTCAAACACTGATGGTTTATTTGGAGCTTTGGCCGGAGAATTCACATCACAAGTCCAAGAGCCAGAGGTTCTGACTTCACGGTTGAGTTTCCACATCAATTCTGGAGCGCCTCTCTCTCGTTAGCCCATTTAACTGATTTTGCAGAGAGTAATCAACATATTTGAGAAGATAGCCTAAACAGTTGGGAACGCTGAGTTACTTGCGTCTGACACTTATGGCCTCGAAGATTTCACACCTTGGAGTCCACAAACACCGAGAAGGAAGTGTCCCAGTGTACCCACAACAATAAACCATCTGTGACCTATAGGGTTGCCCGGTCATAGAATGGGAACAACAACATTATGGCTGAAGCAGCCTATCTCCTTGAAGGAGATAACAGACGTCAGGGTTGGTCATGCACGTCATATCTAGGACAATTATTTCCCTAACAGTAATTACTTTTTTTTATCATTTAATATTCCAGCTATTACTCAAAAAACATGTTTTGGATATAATGTCATTTACATTTTAAATTTATATTTTAAGAAATTGTCAAAAATTACCCGCATGCATTTTCTATGAATTCCGTTTTTTTTCAAAATGTCATTTTTTTTCTAAAATTACAAAGAGTGAAACATTACATATAAAATATTTCTAGTGTGAACCAAAATATAATACTAAATATTATACAAGTGATTTTTCTTAATCAAAATGACAAAAATGGTATAAAAAAACCACATATTATTCTAATACGGATCCTTTTTGACCCACTTAAGAGTGTAGGGTCCAGTCCCTCGTGCATCTAAGGGTTCTTTAGTTAGCCGAATTTAATTTATCTAGGGTAGCTTTGCTGTAGTTCAACTTCTTCCTGTGTGAATACATGTTGGTGGCTTGCAAAGCGATGCCCTCAAATAGCTTTCGCAACACTGAATATATGCAACAAATGAATTTAGAGCAGTGTGCACGTAAAGAGCAACTGCGCTTTCTTTGGATAAACAAAAGGTGCCAATTGATGTTCTCTATGATCGCTGCTTACAGTCTGAACAGAGCAGCATCTTTCTGAAGGTGTGTCTGAGCTCGGCGCTGCGGAAGGCGTAGATGGCCGGGTCGATGGCGGCGTGGCTCATCATCAGCACCACGTGCAGCTCGAACAGGGAGCGGTAACACTCACAGTACGGGTTCATGGGGCACACCATGATGAGAATGAGGTGGAGGAAAAACGGCGTCCAACACACAACAAACGCCCCAAACAGGATGGTCAGAGTCAGGGCCCCTCTCATGCTGCTGCCCCTCCACCGCTGGCGGCCAAACTTCCCCCCACTGCTGCTGGGCAGGGCAGCAATCTTTCCGGCATGGATGCGTGCCAGCATGAACATGTAGAAGTAGAAGAAGCAGATAATTGCCAAGGAGACGACAAAGAAGGCAACAAAGCAGATCATGATGAACTTGGATTGGAAGAACCACACCATGAGCACGGCTAACACCCCGCATGTTATCCAGATTACCCCCAAGATAGCCTTTGTGCGCCGCATAGTCATGATGTTGTGGTATCGCAGAGCATGGAAGATCGTGATGTAGCTGGAAAGAAAAACAAGTGATTCTATTACAGATGTAGCGCTTCATTTCAGACAGTTTGAAATGCGAGGGCCGTGATTTGTACGTGATCTGCCCTCGCTCAAGGGAAAACCTCCAGCTTGACTTGAGACCTCCCCCATGATAAATAAATGTAATTATAATGAAGCCAGCTGCAATGGATCATTGATCCACCAGGGGGTGCAGTGGGGTTCCACACTGGAGCTCATGTGAAATAAAGTCAGATACAGTACGCTGGATGTACAGCGGAACTTTGTTAAGATCCATATGTCACGGATATCATACTCTGTGCTAAATAAGAGACATGTAATCATTTACAAAACATCACCATGTTGTTATTTAACAAAATAATGTTGTTTAGTCGAAAAAAACGAACGGGAGGAAATGCAGCACGGCTCTCGATTTTTAATCCTAATTTAATCATCATCTTCACCACGATCATTTATGTTTATGTTCGCCGAATTGACATGAAATCACTGACATATATGAATATACTGTATTCAACTTCATTAAAACGTTATTAACGTGCCTAAACTCAGTAATTCACTAAACATATTTATATTTTAATGGAGCCTCGTCGGTAGATCAGGATCCCAACGCGTAGCGGAGGGATCTTGATCAGCATGAAGGGTGTTATTTTCCCCATAAGGAACACGTCGCTGCACATTATCCTGCTTATTACATGGCCACATTCTCAACAAAGTAACGACATGACTCCCAATATTAATTGAAATGCTTTTATGGATTTAGAAAATGTTTTTATTGATTAAAAAAATAGTTGTATTGATTTAAATTGACATGCATCCGCTAAGAAAAAGAGTCCGTTGTTACCGTTTTTTAAACAGTCTGAATGAAACGGCAGCTCTCAGCTGTGTATTTACACAACTAATGGCCCATCAACCACAGCTCTCTCCCCCCCCCTCCCCCCTGATCGTTCTTCTCCAGCAGCTAAATTAACCGTTACTCTGAGTGACAAGCTTACAGTTAGACACAACAATGTCATTGCAAGTGACCCTCAGTTAGTTGACTTTTATGTTCAACTGCTACATTTGTTACTGATACTGTACCTAATTACCTTAACACTAGAACCGCCAGAGGTTTTTGGATAGGCCTACCTAACCCCGTGAAATCCCGCTATTGGAATGCAATTTTTAACAACATAGGGTGCATAACACACTTTCAGGAAAAGTCACTGACTGGGAGACTTTCATATTTTATTGAAAAAAAGTTACATTGCATACACACAACACACATCACACAAATTGACCAGATTGGCGGTTCTAGTGTTAAATAAACTCACTAATGAATGAAACCAGTTCAATATGCATTATTCTTATTCTTATCATTCTTTATGAGCGCAGAAATAGTCTTAAAATCAGACCTGTTTTTAAAATGAAATCTGACGGCAGCTTATCTTAATAATATCGTCTTATTAATAATAATAATAATAAATCATACAGTATGTGTCCGAAAGGGAGCAGGAGGAAGCAAACACAAAAATATACAAAAAAGATACTGTATATTAAAGCAAACGATTGTAAAGGTAAAAGTATGAGCATAACAAATAAAAAAGTATAATGTAAACATTTACATTATTATTTTGATTATTTAATATATGAAGACTATATTATTGAATTACAATATTAGATATACTTTAGTTGATCTAAAATATTGATGTGTTCAAATGCTCTTCAAAACACAACTGAAAGTCCATGAAACTTGTCTTTCTGTATTTGTGAATGAAGCGCCATCTCCTGGTTAAAACCTGAAATTTAAAATCTGGCAACGCCCTCTTGGAAAATAGTGGGAGGGCTTAACATTCCTCGATACTGGTCTTAAGCAGGTCGTAGGCAGGAAGCTGTAAGCTGGAGTCTGAAATGAGGTGCTACATCTGTATATGCTCAGTTAAGATGTTGGCCTTGTGTTACACTTGTGCTGTCCACTGCATAAATAATGTGTATAAGGTCCAACTGAAATCTCATTAAGCTTGTTGTCAAAATATATGCCTCACCGGCAAACTGGAGAGACACATTTAGCAACTATGGATAATTTGATGAATGAATTTCATGCATGTTTAGAGTCACTTCATATTTGTATACCATACTCGCATGATCTGAAATGAGTGGCTGTGTGGAAGGTGTAACATATTGTAAACAAGGTACAACTAGAAAGCTCTGGATCTATGAGGCAGAGCCCTGAGGAAAGTTCACACTTTCACCAAATTCTCCCCAGAGTCCTAGTTAGTGAGGCCTGATGAATGTAAATATGAGCAGAGGATAATTGGTTGTAGGGTCCACAGTCCACAGAGAAGCTAAAGAGCACAGCAGTAAAATGGAACTAAACTGCTTTGCAACGGGATTCTGGTGTATTAGTGGGGTGGAATAAATGTATACCATCACAGATGCAAGTCCACCCCTCATTCTTTGAAGCATATGGTTTAGAAATGCTGGAAACGTGCAAATCCAAGCCATTCATACATACCGGTCCACAGCAATAGCCAGGAAACTGCTAATGGAGCCAACGAAGCACATACACAGCAAGGAGTCCATCACATCATCCAGCTTCATCTCAGAGGAACCTTTCTTCTCCAGCTGGCCCACGTTGGCCAACACAATCATCAGGGTCTCCCAGGTCTTAGTGAGGCTGGCCATGGTGTTGAAGGCTGCCAGGCTGCAGATGAAGCAGAACATGGGGGAGTGGAGGTTCCTGTTGAGTATGACGGACACCACAACCAGCAGATTCTCAGCCAGGCTCACCACACCGATGGTGAAGAAGAGAGTGACAGGAACCTTCACCTCGGGGCAGTCCGTCTGATTCACTGTGGTGGTGCTCATAGTTAGACAAGATAGCTATCTGTCCATATTAGAAAGAGAACTATTCCAAGAAAAATGTTAACATGTCATGTTTATTCTTATCTAAGTGTTGAACTAGATTACACTGCAGCTAATTATATAATTTGTGTCAGTCATAGCCTTGGCTTTTACAGTATCTTGTTTTTTAAATCCTGCCGTTCTCTTCTACTCTATGCTTAGTGTATGTTCTGTGAGAAGCAATGACTAGAGATTCAATCTGAACCAAAGTGGTTGTTTTCTCAGCTGATACAACGTGCTTCTTACTCCGCTGGGTTATCACACACATGGCAATGGTTGCAGCGAGCTTCGAACTGCAGCTGGTTTATCCATTTTGACCATTTTCACATAGGCCTCCTGAATGTGCTATTTTTAGTGGGTGGTTTTGGCACAGCTCAGTCATCATGTAAAGCCATGTGGTCACAATTGCCTTTCTTTGGCTTTTTACACAGGGGACGTGTAATCAATGTTTTTCTGTAGGTGTTTTTGTTTAGATGGTGAATGTTTTCCGGGGCTAACAGTCACACAGTCAATAATTGACCAAGTGGTGAAACCAGATTGCGGGGCAGTGGTTCTCGATGCAGGCCTTTTTAACCGTGCCACTCACATCCTGTGTACTTTCTCTTGAAGCTTGTAAGAAGGTTTCCCTGATGCATCTCCTGTGGAATGAAACATTTAAAAACTCAGTTAAATCCACAGGTTATACTCCTGCCCCTGTTAATGTGGGACCTGCCTTTCTATGCTTCACATAATAAGTTAGGTATGAACTACAGATCATTCTTGCTATGACATCACATCAACTGCAATGCTAAATATCATCACATGTTACAATGATTACACTCACAGACTAACAAGGAAAACACACTGCTGGAGTTGTTGTCAAGTTGGAGTCTACCTGTATTTTCTCTAATGAGAAGTGTTACCTTTAATCCGTCTGATCTGGATTCGTTTTTTGTTTCTTTGGAAGCTCAAAGAAACAAAGAGCAGATTGTCATGAACTTAGTGTTTGCATTAAATGTTTTCCTTTGAAATTCTTAATTCACATAACTAATAGTGTTATTTTAAGACATAACACCTTAGTGTGCATTTAAATAATGTAGCGTATCAGCCTGGGATCAATCGATCTCATTTTCAGCAGCCTAGCTAGTTGTTTGTTGCTTTTAATTCATCAGCACCTGCTAAGCTAACTGTCCCAGCCCGAAGCGCATGATGCTGTGCGTTATTGTTTGGGGTCAGGCAATGACAACACGACTCATAATACTTGTATCCTTCCTGAGCATTAAAACAAAAATAGTAGTTTGTCAAATATAACCTATCTTTAGCCTCCTTGGCTCTCCCTAGGCACACAGCACATGACAGCATATTTTCAGCTCGATGTGCTAAATACAAATGTCAATGTCAATGCAGTTGTTCAGAGAGTGACACGTTGTCGTTTCTGAACTGCAGGAAGCCATGCTTGTCGTGTGTGTCTCACACATGACATGCTGGAACATGATTTTTACAGAGAATCTTTCCTCAACTCAAAACATGTTTAGATTCTCCAGTCTAGTGTCTGTGTCCCCTTTCCTTTATCAATTAGGGAATAGCATTCAAAATGGCTAAGGAAGGTGGTCAAACTGAACGTCTTCTGCAGGTCCTTCTGGAGTGTTTTCTGCCAGAGGCTTTTGATTTTATAGGACTGAGTTCACAATCAAAAAAAGACTGAAGAGTGGAGAGTATTTTCTCATTGAACCAGCATCAGTGAGGGGAGGAAGTTGTATCTCACACAGGCTCCGCCCTCTACTGGATTCTATGGGTACTCCTCTCAACCGTGCTATGCGAGCATTCACCTACTGAGTTGCATAAACGTAGCTGGCCAATCGGGGCGAGCCTACCTGAATGCGCGCGCAGCTCACAGTATATAAGGCGGCTACGCCTCCTGACTGTCATATGTTTCTCTTCAGCGAGCAGGAGAAGACCTGACAGAGGAAAGTAAAACGTTTGAAAGAAGAAGAAAGAAGTTATCATACCTTCATGGAGTCACCACTAATAGAGACCCGGGCCTGTCCTTCGTGCCCTGGCTTAATAGCGGGCGCCGATCCCCACCATCTCTGCTTCGAGTGTTTGGGGGACCAGGATATGGCCGAGGCGGTGCCATTCATGTTCGCCATTCCAGCGGGGGGGAATGGCTCTTTTTGCCGGGGAGGAGGATGACGAGGACTTCTCGTTGTCTGGCACTTCCGGGTCCATCGTAGTGTTAATTTCGTCAGCTATTTTTTAATTTAGTTTTAGTCTTAGTCCTTTGTTACATTTCCGTTTTAGTCCTATTTAGTCACCTTCATCCTGTTTTTATTTAGTCAAGATTTAGTCGACTAAAAGTCTGAGCATTTTAGTCTTATTTTAGTCAAAGAAAACAAATTATTTGAGTCTACTTTTTGTCAATGAAAACTGTTGAGTCTTTTTTAGTCATCAGATTATATAGAACATTTCAGTCAAACTGGTCTAGCCAAAACCTAATTTGTCATTTTAGTATATAAATAAATACGATTATATCTTGTCCTTATTTGATGAAAAACACAGGTTGAATGATTAAGAAGCTTTGCAGAGAGTATCTGGTCAGGTTTGTGGTGGTTGTACCAGCTGTGGCCACATTGCTTCCCTTCTGATGAAACAATGCCTTCGCTTTTTTTCTCCGCCTCATTGTAGCGAAAATGGGCCCATATATCACATCGTTTCTTTCTCCCAAGCAGTGGTGGCTTTAGACTTTTTCGTTGTCAGTCATTTTGACGGACAGGAGTGTAACATTTCCGTCATAATCCATTATTACCCGTCGAGTGCACAATGTATCACTCACTCGCGCTGACGGGGGTATTCGGTTAACGCGAACACTGCTCCCAAGCCCTGTTGTTGCCATTTTATTTTCTGTTAAATAAGGTTAGTTAGACCATGAGTTAGACCCGAGTCTTCCTGACAGTTCAGTGTGCCGCTGCCCGGTGTAATTCAAATGTACCTGCTGCCCAGCCGCAGCACCAGAAATGGACCTGCTGGGAGAAAAACTGACTATCAGAGATTTAACGTTATCTTTGATAATATTTCGTCTCCTCATTTTTCGTCAACGAAAGTAAAGAGAGATTTTGGCATAGTTTTTATTTAGTAAACTACATTTTCGTCTCGTCACTTTTCGTCAACGATATTGCATGATGATTTCGTAGCAGCTATTGTGTACTGCCATCGGTGCCGTCTCGTCATTGTCTCGTTTTCGTCATGGAAAAAAAGGACGAACACAGTCATTGTTTTAGTCAACTAAATGAACACTAGTCCGTCGTCCATGGAAGTCCACCGCCCAGGTCTGTCCGCCAGGACTTCCCCCTGGTGATGACCATGGCGGCGGAGCGTGGCAGCCATCTGCTCCCACAGGCATCAGGCTGAGAACCTCTGCCCCGCTGCCACGTGACAGAGCGGCTGCAAATAAACACGGGTGTGTTGGACGTCTCACTGATTGCTCTTCCGCAAGATGCCCCACCTCACCGGATCAGCAGCATCGGCCAAATTAATATCCTGGTCCACGGTGTAGCCGCCGCTGCTTGCCATGTGATGTCCCTGGCCACAGTGGGATCACGCAGCATGGCACTTTAAAAAAAGAAAAGAAAAAAAGACTGTGATGAGATCATGCGAGAGGGGCCACGGGCGTTCAAGGACCTCCGCAGAAAATCGGCCCTTTTAATGTCGGTTCCCCATAAGCCAATCTTCCTTTCATGGAAGGTTTGGCGGCGGAGACGGCCACCAGAGAGTACCACCGCTTCTTAGCTGCGGCTCCACAGCTGCTTGCATGTCCCCTAAAACACAGTTTTATGGGGAATGGAAGCTCAGCTGTGTACTGACAGAGTGAATGGACAGGGCAGTGAAACTGGGCTACTCACTCCAGTTCTGCAGCGTCCCTCCTCCATTCAGGGGTGTAAGAGAGGCAAATATATCATCCTCGGAGGAGATAGGTTTCCTTTCAACAGAAATGCAGGCCCTGTTCCAAGAACAGTGGGTTACGTATTGTAACCCTAGTCATAGAGTGATGTGTGTGAGAAAAATGCATTCAATAAAAAGTATTGCATTAATCCCAGAGTAAGAGTCATCTCTTTCCACATTTCCCCATAAATGTCTCGTTGAAATCAGCAGGATCCGTTTCATACGATGTTAATTGGGCACCCATTATGAGACACAATTCCCCACTCCCCGCCCCAGTAAAGGACGCAGCGAGTGGGCACGCGCATGTGAGTGTGATAAACCGCAGGAAGTGCTGTAAAAGCGCTGTGCGGGTGCGGGGACATTATGGCTGGCGTGTTGTTGTCAGAAAACACACCTCACCTAGTGTAATAGCTCCGATTCATGCATTTCACCGTCTCTGTGAAGACGGCATTATTGCGGCTTTCACACCAGCGCTTTTCCCTGTCTGGCTCCGAGAGGGAGCTTTTCTGGTTCAGCTCCGGTTTCCCTCTTCTGCTCCCGCTCTGTTCACACCGCCCAGAGCTGCCGCTGCTGCGTCATGACGTCACCGTTTACGTGCTTGCTTCATAAAATCCAAACCGCGCGGAAATCCCTCACATCGACAACAACAACAATTGCCGATTGTTTTGAGCGTTGTTCGCTTTGGTTATCCTCTTACGAAACAAAATGGAAGGCATCGGACGACTTTACTTGGAACTTTACAAACATGCGAAATGCAAGAATTCTTTGTGGTCTTCAGCATCTACTTCAACGAGATGCCCCTGCCCCTGCCTCGACGAAAGAGGCCGCCACCTCTTAGCTCCGAAGCTCTTTCCTCTAGACCGACATGTTTTGGAGCTGGAAGTGAACTGGATTCCAGAGCTAAGAGGCGGCGCCTCTGCGGTGTGAACAGGAAAAAACAGTACTTTTCAGGCCCCAGCTCCGAGCCGGAGCTGAAAACGCGTTGGGGTGAAAGGGGCATATGCTTGCGTCCCCCCGAGAGCATGCCGCGGTGCGTTCAAGGACCTCAGTAGAAAATCGGCCCTTTCAGGGGCACGGTCCGGGGGAAACAAGCCTTGCTAGGAACCATCTGAGTTTTGTGCGGTTAACTTTGTATTGGCTATAAACTAAACTAGACTGTTTACTCTGCATGTCAGACCAATTGTAGAGTTAGGAGCCCTGTCTGCTCAGGAATATTAGTTAGATTATAGGTTAATGTCATACGGAAGTGACATATTTTTTTGGAGTCCTGCTGCTCGTTCTCGTTTTAGGAACAAGCTTAGGAAAGGGAATGTGTGTTTGGCTCTCCTTTTTGAGAGCATTTCTTTTTTTGGGGATAATTTGGGTGTTAGGTCCTACTATATGTTTATTTTATTTTTGTATTTTTGTTGTTCGTTTCTCCTGCTTTCCATTAAATAGGCTGCATACTACCTCTTCATGTACTTCAGGCTCATATTTTGATGATGGTTAATTTAACAGGAAATGGTGAAGCATGTCTAAGACTTGTCTCCTGGAATGTTAAGGGCATGAATGCCCCGGTTAAAAGAGGCAGAATTTTTTCCCACTTAAAACACCTTAAAACGGAAATTGCCTTTCTACAGGAAACTCATCTGACCACTAAGGACCACCATAGGTTAAAGGCATCATGGGTTGGCCAAACCTTTCATTCCAATGTCAGTAGTAGAGCAAGAGGCGCAGCTATTGTGATGCATAAAAAAATACAGTTCAGCCCGACAGAGGTTATAGCGGATCCTCAAGGCCGCTTTGTGATAGTTTCTGGTTCCCTCAATAATGTCAATGTTGTTCTCACCAATCTATATGCGCCCAACTGGGATGATGAAGCATTCATGGGAAAAGTGATATCATTATTACCAGACCTAAGCTCCCGCCATTTGATTTTGGGCGGTGATCTCAACTGTACAATGGACCCGCTTTTAGACAAATCTAGCCCAAAACGGGACTCCCCCTCTAAAATGGCTAAAGCCATCTCACTATTTATGTGTCAAACATGGTTGTGTGGACCCATGGCGTTCTCTCCACCCCAAAGCGAAACAGTTTTCTTTCTACTCCTTGGTTCACAAAACATTCTCGAGAATCGATTATTTTTTTTATCGATAACTATTTTCTTCCTGCTGTAAAAAACATAGAATACTCACCCATAGTGATATCCGACCACGCCCCATTGTTACTTGACCTCTCATTCACACTGTTACAAAAGACACGTCCCCCCTGGCGACTGAATTGTACACTATTAAACAATGATCTATTCTGTGAAACAATCTCTAAAGCTATTGATGATTTCCTTATAACCAATATGTCTGATGGGATATCACCATCTCTTTTGTGGGAGACGTTAAAAGCTGTGATCCGAGGAGAGATTATATCTTACTCTGCAAGGCAAAACAAAATGAAAAAGCAAAAACAGTTAGAACTTTTAGGCAGTATAGCTAAACTCTCAACATGTCCATCCCCTGAACTAGATAAAGAAAGGCAAAATCTTCAGATGGACTACAATTTTCTTTCAACGCAAGAGACCGAGAAATTCCTCTTAAGATCGCGTGGATTTCAGTATGAACATGGGGAGAAGGCGGGTCGCCTCCTAGCACACCAAATTAAGAGCCAGTCGGTTTCTCAACAAATTAAACAAATACGGACCCCTACTCGTGAACTCACAACAATCCCATCTGTTATCAACGACACCTTTAAAACCTTTTACTCCGGACTATACGCCTCACAAGCCCCTGTCGAAAATGCGGACAGAACTAAATTCTTGGATGATCTGGAATTTCCGTCCATAACACCAGCTCAGGAGGGTAAGTTGGATCAACCTCTAAAGCCTAGTGAAATAGCTGACTCGATCAGGTTGATCCAGAGTGGCAAGTCCCCGGGCCCGGACGGTTATCCAATTGAGTTTTATAAAAAATGTATTGATAAATTGACCCCCCTTCTTTTGAGAATGTTTGAAGACTCTCTGGACTGTGGAAAGTCGCCACAAACTCTGACTGAGGCGGTAGTAATTGTATTATTAAAACCAGGTAAGGATAATTCTGAATGTAGCTCCTATCGCCCATCTCCCTTCTGAATGTGGACTATAAGATCCTGGCTAAAATACTAGCCATACGCCTTGAATCAGTCACGCCAAACATCATATCATTAGACCAAACTGGGTTTATGAAAGGCCGATACTCCTTCTCCAACATCCGTCGCCTTCTCAACATCCTCCTCTCTCCTGCATCCAAGGAGACACCAGAGGTGGTGGTCTCATTGGATGCAGAGAAAGCGTTCGACAGGGTGGAGTGGGGCTTTCTATTTGAGGTCCTTAAGAGGTTCAGCCTTGGATCCAAATTTGTCTCATGGATAGCATTGTTATACTCTTCACCCAAGGCTTCAGTGAGTACTAACGGGATAAGTTCTCAATATTTTACACTAGGTAGAGGTACTCGCCAGGGTTGCCCTCTAAGCCCGTTACTATTCGCTATGGCAATCGAACCACTATCAATTGCGCTTAAATCGTCCAGCTTTACACAAGGAATTATCAGATATGGCTCTGAACACATACTCTCGTTATACGCTGACGATTTACTATTGTTCATTTCTAACCCTATATCTACCATTCCTCAGATAATAGATCTGTTAACCCGATTCGGAACCTTCTCAGGGTACAAGCTAAACTTTTCCAAGAGTGAGTGTTTCCCCGTAAATGACCTGGCCCTTCAGATCCCCGATAGACTCTTCACCTTCAAGATGTCTAGGAGTAATTTTAAGTATTTAGGCGTGAATATAAGTGGAACACTCTCAGACCTTTACAAAGATAACTTCCCACCACTAATTGACAAGCTCAAATATGATTTGGAAAGGTGGAATAATCTACATTTAACTATTGCTGGGAGGGTAAACTGTATCACAATGAACGTCCTCCCTCGCTTTCTGTACCTCTTTCAATGTCTGCCAGTCTTCCTACCAAAATCACTTTTTTGTAAAATAGACAAACTAATCTCCTCTTTTTTATGGCAAGGGAAGACACCTAGAATTAGGAAAGAGCTTTTACAAAGGCATAGATCTACAGGAGGATTAGCACTTCCAAATATAAGACACTACTATTGGGCAGCCAATATCCACAAAATAATTCTATGGACTAAGGAACCAACATTGAGTTGGTGTGAGCTTGAAGCCAAATCCTGTCCTAATACCTCACTCTTGGCTTTGCTTACATCTAAATTACCCAGCCGGCCAATTCAATATTCGCATAACCCGATTGTTGTTTCCACCCTAAGAATTTGGTCCCAATTCAGAAAGGCTCATGGACTCTGTGGTTCCTCTATACATAGTCCCATTCGCAACAACCATCTCTTTCTCCCCCTCACACTGATGGGGCCTTCTCTATGTGGCAGAGAGTAGGTCTTATAAGAGTAAGGGACCTTT
>CM070493.1:41436491-41506491 GCA_036324585.1 Champsocephalus esox
CCGATTTCTGCTATTGGTATGATCTCTCCTCCTACTCTGCACTTTGAGAAGGAGAACTAACCTGTGGCTGTCCCCTGTCACTCAGCATCAGTAGATGTTAGTTTTTATTTCCTGTGTTAAGGTAAAAGGTTTTTATCAATGTTTTTTCCTTACGTGGCTTTCAGTGGTTTGTTTTCGTCCTCCAAGTTATCACCGGTAACACATACTGATCTGAACACATACAATAAGCTTTCAAAGCCCTGCACTCTGGCAGCCTTGTGAACATGCACTAACATGAATGCACTCCTGAATCCATGGACAGAACAGAGATGAACATTTAGTCAGTGACCCTCGATCCAATACATTGTAAATGTAAGAGCTTGAATTAAATGAAGAATCATGTAAAAGCCTTACTTGTTGCTCACTCCGCTGACAGCTGCTGAAACAGCCTTCTGGGTTGGGAGCCTTTTCAAATAAGTTGTGTCATTTTGCTGTCTCCATTTGTGTAAAACATCTCAACAAAAGGCGCTGACGTAAGAGCAGTGAACGGGTCCTTCGGAGGGTTGAATGCGTTGGACTGGGTTTTTGTTGGGGAAATGGAGAACACTTGTTATTGGAGCCTTGAAAGGGTTTCACCAAGGCTGTGACGTATGTTATGTCGTCCATTTCTTTGTTTTTATTTTTCTGTCCTGTGTTTATTTATAAAATCAGCACAAGGATAGTGACCTTCTCTCTGTCACTCATGTTCTCTCATTCTGTTAAGTGTGGTCTAACCAGTTCTCCATTGGCCTTGTGAACCAGATGTGCATTAGCCTATGATAATCTCATGTTACATTACATTACCTTACATTGCATTTAGCTGTCGCTTTTATCCAAAGCGACTTACAATAAGTGCATTCGACCAACACAATACAAACTTGAAGAAAACAGAATCATAAAGTACATCATGTTACGGCCTATAGCATTTTGGACCCCAAAGCAAAAGACTGGAGAGAGATGGTCGATGAACAAAAAGCTTTATTGAAGCAGAAAACAAAAAGTACGGCAGAGGAGTCAGGAAGTTGGCTGGCAAAAATCCAAACAATAAATCCAAACAACGAGGAGAGCAGCGAGACACACCGGAGGGTCGAAACACAGAGGAATGATCTGGCAGGGAAGTGGCATGAGGACCGGGCTTTTATCTCTACAGGTGAAGAGGTGAGTGGAAACAGGTGTGCCTTGGCCGGAGGGATCAGAGGACTGGAGGAAACTGGTTTGAGAAGTGAGACATGAAATGATGGGTGGACATTCAAGGCAGCAGGCAGCTTGAGCCTAACCACAGCGGGGTTAATAATCCGTTCAATGCCAAACGGGCCAATGTACCTGGGTGCCAGTTTGCGGGAGTCAGTCTGGAGTGGCAGATCACAAGAGGACAGCCAGACCTTCTGGCCGGGTTGGTAGTCCGTGGCTGGAGTGCGATGGCGGTCTGCAAGCCTCTGGTTGCGAGCAGCAGTGCGAACGAGAGCTGCCCGAGCTTCATGCCAGACTCTGCGGGCCCGCCGAAGATGCCCCTGTACTGAGGGGACTGCCACATCCCTCTCCTGGGTGGGGAAGAGAGGGGGTTGGAACCCAACAGAAGCCATGAATGGAGACATTCCTGTGGCGGAGCAAACCAGGGAGTTGTGGGCATATTCAACCCAAGGCAGGTGGGAGGCCCAGGAGATTGGATGGCGAGAAGAGACACAGCGAAGGGCTGCCTCCAGGTCCTGATTCGCACGCTAGTCTGGCCGTTGGTCTGCGGGTGGTAACCTGATGACAGACTGGCCGACGCCTCCAATGCCTGGCAAAAGGCTTGTGGAGGGATTCTATGATATTTTGTAGGGCTTGTTCGTGCTGCCCCACACGAGCTCCCTGTGTCGAAATAGCTTGCTTCAATCTCTCAGTCTCTGCGGGGTCCATGCTTTGGCCAGATAATTCTGTTACGGCCTATAGGATTTTGGATCCCAAAGCAAAAGACTGGAGAGAGATGTAGTGATGTTACGTATTGCGCCGAGGCTTCGGAGCGTGTGTCGAGTAATCCCAAAAGCTTTTTGCGAAGCTTGTATCGAGGCTTGTATCGTTTTGAGCCAGTGACGTCATCGATGACAAACGAAGCCTCGCTGCCTGTCGACACCACGTGACTGCTTCAGGAAGCCATTCAGATCGGTTGAACCACAGTGCTGATATTACCCATGGATGTATAATAAGAACCATATTACCCCTCCTGTACCCGGGCCCGGTGACACGACACGAGCTCAGACCCTCACTTATAGAGGTCGGAACATGTCATAAGTATAAAGAGATACAATCATAAATAAATGTAGGAATAAAAACATGAATAAATATGTTGCAGAGTTTTCAGGGAGCCTTACTGTGTGTGCTGTGGCTCAGCTGGAAAGCAGTTGACTCATGATCCAGGGTCCCTGGTTCAACGACTGAACAATACGTATTTGTTGTTGTTTATAAAAGCTACAGCTAAATGAGATAATGTAGTTAATAAATGTATTCTTTGATATGGTTTAGCCTTTCTCCGGCTACAACATGGTTACGTTTATGAATATTAGTAAGGAATACAAATCCCTCTTTGCAATGTTTACCAGCCTCCTTAGGCTTTTCAATCACAATCATTCAACTGGAATAAATACAATATTGTTAACATGAAAATATGATTTAATGTTCGTTGTTTAGAGTTATTCTAAGGCTTTACTCATTGGGAACTCGGTATGAGAGAGAGCACACTGTTGAGATGTCCAATCTGCCTGTTTTACACACTTTGACCAGCAGGGGGTTTGTGTTCAGATGAAGCCCATGATGAAGCCTCATGAGACGAACCCTTTTGCGAACCAATTGGCTGGAAAGCTTCAAAGCTTCATCTCGCCATCACTAGAGAGATGGTCAATAAACAAAAAGCTTTATTCAAGCAGAAAACAAAAAGTACGGCAGTGGAGTCAGGAAGTTGGCTGGAAAAAATCCAAACAATAAATCCAAACAACGAGGAGAGCAGCGAGACACAACGGAGGGTGGACACACAGAGGAATGATCTGGCAGGGAAGTGGCATGAGGACCGGGCTTTTATCTCTACAGGTGTGCCTCGTCTGTTACTGGGAGGAGCCAGCCAACTCCCTGTCACACACCAGCCCTGCAGAGGAACACAGAGAAGAGAGGGGTGAGACAGGAAATAGCACACAAAAGCACACAACAAAAATACAACTAAACAGAATCATAGCACTGACCTCACTCATAAAGCTGTAATTAGGTGGTGCTGTTTCAATACGAACTGCAGCATTATTGTTTGTATCTAGCCAAGTTTCAGTAAGAAACATAACATCTACTTGCTGTTCTATTATAAGATCATTGATTAAATATGACCTACCCGCTAAGGACCTAACATTAAGTAAGGCCACATTAATTGTATTCTCTCTATTTGTAGCTGAAGAAACCACTGTATCACCATCAGCACAGGGAGCTTTGACTATTTGTACAACTGGACTGATCACTCTCGCACCACGACAGTTGTTATTACAGCAAGGGCGTGACCGCCGGTCAGTGATGCTGACCGGGATGTCGCTCGGCATTAAAGTGGGGTATAGTTGTAGGAGACCCACCAAGCCACAAGGGGGAGCTAGTGTGGTTTGTAGCGGAAACAGTGGCTTGAGATGACACCGCTGGAAAGGGGGGTGTGTGAACGTGGAGCGCGAAAAGTCAGGGAGACGTCTGAACAGCGTGCTGCATGTTACCATGCGGCCACCCAGCCTGCTGGGGTGGATTCCATCAGTGCCGAAGAGTGCGGGTCGGTCCAGAATAGATTCAAATTGTCAATAAAACCTAAATTGTGAGCTCTGCAGGCGGATTGGAGCCAAGTGTGGAGGCTGAGGATCCTACTGAACCGCCCTGCTCCGCGGGCCAGTGTTGGGATCGGACCTGAGATAAAAACCGACGTTTCACAGCCCCGTAAAAGAATAAAAGTTTTCTTAAAATCTTTTTTTGTCAGCTCTGACTGCTGGCGGGCTGTGTCATTTGACTAGCATCCGGTGCTAGCTATGCTAACAGATATAAGGAGCTTTTTCAACAACAAGGTGGAGGGAGAACTCTCTCCTGTCAGACTGAGAGTCTCAGAGAACCTCAGCTCAGGTGAAGTAAAGGACTCTCTGTGTTTAGATAGTTCATTTTAGTCTAACTTTTCTCAGTGGGTCTCAAAACGGTTTGGTCACGATTAATGTAAAAAAGTATTTCTGAGGCACATCTTTATATCATCATTATAGGTATACAAAAATAAGAGCATAAATGAAAAACAGGTATGAAATAATATGACAGTGATTTGTAAAATATCCATAAAGAAATAGTAAATATGTTTACAGTTCTGTTTCATATGGGTAGTGAGAGATGTATCCATAGATCTCTTAATGTTGCTCTCAAAGTGCACCAGATTGATGAATTTAATTTCAATATTTAAAAAAATAAATAAATAAATCTTCGCGGGGGAGCATGCCCCCGGACCCCCCCTAGAGGATGTTAGGTCCACCCCGACCTGTAAAAAAATAGCACCCTGCTTACACCTACGTATATGCCGTGAGCTGATTATTGAGCCTTCATTGTAACACTCGCAGATACACTGTGTGTGGGGAGTGTGTGTGTGTGTGTGTGTGTGGGGAGTGTTGCAGTGGAAAATTCAACTGTAGCGCCCGGTACATTAATGTGAAACCCTAAATGTTTGTGCGCCCTCTATGAAACGTCAAGCTACCCCACAGCACCCCCAAAAGAAAGTATCTGGCGCCGCCACTGCTCATAGCCTGCAGCTTGTCACTCATAGCCGTGGCTGGGTCGTGTTGAATGCGCTTTGAAATGACCTGTAATTGGCCAAAGTCTCCAATCACTGGCTATTTCTTTTTCAAATCTGACAAGGTGGCAAAGTGTTTTCACAAAGACATCATTACAATATGCTGAGTGCTTTTCATTTCATTTTTGCCCAATTACACCAGAAATAATCTGACAACACCAGCGCTGCACAGGGAGAGTTTATACTGCCTGTCCAGTCGTTACAGGGTGTGTATGATCCTGAACAACGATGTGCTCGCTGGAGAGGAACTGAGATGAACTATACTGCAGATTATTAACTACTATGTGTCGGGAATGCAGGGAACAGTATGCTTGAAGACAAACCTGAGCAGAATACTGTACTTCAGGGGAGAGGACCTCTTGATCACTTCAAACAGACCTTGTTATCAGTTAACAGGTAAACACATTTGTTAAATACGCTGTTCATTGTTTTTCATTTGATGTAGTACCAGTCACATTACCATTCTGTTTTTATGAAATGATTTGTCTTATGTTTGCTATATTTCATTGCTGTTTTAGTCCATGGCTGCAGTCCAATAGTCCAAAGATCAGCTCCTAAATTCTAACCCTATCGTCTATTCCTTGACCTCTGAGTGAAAGGTCACGGGGTTAAGGGATAGTGGATAGGAGAATTCAAAAGGACTTAGGAGAAGAGACTGCGGTACTTTAGAGAATCCGACTGCACTTTCACTATCCGACGTGTTTATGATGCGCCAGCGGACGTCATGAATGTGCGTCTGCTGCTGTGGGGAAACCATGGAAACCACAGTTTTCTATACAGCGGACTACAACATGGATGTTCAATAAGAACGAGGGACTGCTGTGAACTCATCTAGAGACTCTGCACCGTGCTCTGATGCTGCTGCTTTGCTTTATGAACGTGGGACAACAGAGACACATATTCTTCAGGACCAAAGCTGGAATTGAAATAAAAAAGGAAAGTGAAACTTCTGCTCGTCCCCCTCTCCCTCCGGTCCACATTAATACAAATGATCCCAATACGTATGATTGTATGACTAAAGATCTTAAAATCAATACAGATGTATTTATTATAAACGTCAGTCCTTACCATCTATCACTGTGTATATCACCATTCAGACATCTTTTAGAAGTTGAACAAACCCCACACAGCTCAGTGAAGACTGAGATGTTGACTTTATTTGATCATTTCAGTGAAAACTAACGTTCATATTTCTCTTTTGATTATAATACTGATGAACGTTCAAAACAAAGCACTTTGCAACTTACCACATACGTTTTAAAATGCTTACAGTTGTTCTCGATTGCTAACACACCTTCCTTTGAATCGCTCAGGTTCTCAGAACACTGAGCACACTTCACAGACCACACGCCCAGAGTGCAGAGTTCCTCCCGTCTCCTGCTGAGGGAGGAGCTGCCCTCAGATGGTCTGACCACCCAGCTACTGCTGAGCATACTCTAAAGCACTCTCATCCGTTCTGGGCCAGCTCTCTCTCCTCAGACCTCTCTCTCTAGGATGCTTCTCAGCACCTGCTCTCTGCTCAGACCTCTCTCTCTAGGATGCTTCTCAGCACCAGCTCTCTCATCAGACCTCTCTCTCTAGGATGCTTCTCAGCACCAGCTCTCTCCTCAGACCTCTCTCTCTAGGATGCTTCTCAGCACCAGCTCTCTCCTCAGACCTCTCTCTCTAGGATGCTTCTCAGCACCAGCTCTCTCCTCAGACCTCTCTCTCTAGGATGCTTCTCAGCACCAGCTCTCTCCTCAGACCTCTCTCTCTAGGATGCTTCTCAGCACCTGCTCTCTCCTCAGACCTCTCTCTCTAGGATGCTTCTCAGCACCAGCTCTCTCCTCAGACCTCTCTCTCTAGGATGCTTCTCAGCACCTACTCTCTCTAGGATGCTTCTCAGCACCAGCTCTCTCTCTAGGATGCACTGTTTAACCCAGTCGGTAGCTGCTGCTTCCTGCCTCATTGACACCCTGAGCCTTCCTCCTCCTCCTCCTCCTCCTCCTCCTCCTCCTCCTCCTCCTCCTCCTCCTCCTCCCTCCTCCTCCTCCTCCTCCTCCTCCTCCTCCTCTCCTCTTCCTCTTGCTCTCAGCCCAGCTCTTCCTCTTCCTCCTCTCCTCTTCCTCTTGCTCTCAGCCCAGCTCTTCCTCCTCCTCTCCTCTCCTCTTCCTCTCAGCCCAGCTCTTCCTCTTCCTCCTCCTCTCCTCTTCCTCTTGCTCTCAGCCCAGCTTTTCCTCTTCCTCCTCCTCTCCTCTTCCTCTCAGCCCAGCTCTTCCTCTTCCTCTCCTCTTCCTCTTGCTCTCAGCCCAGCTCTTCCTCTTCCTCCTCCTCTCCTCTTCCTCTCAGCCCAGCCCTTGCTCCTCCTCTCCTCTCCTCTTCCTCTCAGCCCAGCTCCTCCTCCTCCTCCTCCTCCTCCTCCTCCTCCTCCTCCTCCTCCTCCTCCTCTTCCTCTTGCTCTCAGCCCAGCCCTTCCTCCTCCTCTCCTCTCCTCTTCCTCTCAGCCCAGCTCTTCCTCCTCCTCTCCTCTTCCTCCTCCTCTCCTCTTCCTCTTGCTCTCCGCCCAGCTCTTCCTCTTCCTCCTCCTCTCCTCTTCCTCTTGCTCTCAGCCCAGCCCTTGCTCTTCCTCTTCCTCTTGCCTCTCACCTGTGGTCTTCTCATCGTGCTCACATCCCGATTGATGCGCCAACATGATGCTCTCAGGTGATTGGTCAGGTGGAACGTGCTTCTTGCTCATTGGTCCACCACGTGTGAGGCCTTTTGAATATCAGTGTTTTCAACCTGCTCACACGTGACTTCATGTCAGACTGCTGTGTCTCTCGTGGAGAGACGTGTGCAGAGATTTGCACAAAGTGCCGTGTTGATTTGCAAATTGTGTGAAAAGCTGAACACGTGGTTAGAGTTCTGGAGATGTGAGCCGAGGTTCTTCTCTTTGAGTGTGAGCTTAAGTACACGTGCTTCATGTGAGATCTAGTGTGTTAGCAACTGAACACAAAACTAAACGTTCTTACATGAAGTATTTTCCTGTGTTTGCAGTTTGGTGTATCTGTGTATTGGTTGTGTGTGTAGCATGTTTAACGGCAGTGTTTTGAAAATAGCAAACAAGTGAATATGTCAGATGTCTGTTAGAGAACTGTGTGCAAAGTCAGAGCTAAACATGCGTGTACAGTTGTGGAGATTTGAGCTGAGGAGTTGCTCTTTGAGCGTCAGTTTAAATGATTGTGCTTCATGCGAGATTTTAAGGTGTTAGGGTTTTCTTTAAATACATCTATAGTCTGGGAAACAACTTTATAATGGTCCGGAGTGTCTGGACTCCGGACATGTCCTCTGATCCTTTCTGATGATCCCATTGGCTCACCTACCTTACGTCATGACGTCTTGTTGTTGGCGGAGGGGCGGGGGCAGTGCAGTCAGGGGAGCTACCCAGCAGCAACATCTGAGCAAGTGGCCGAAAGACACTCTGTTTCCAGGTGAGATTCAGCGGGATACACTGAGAATTATTCTGACAGGCGTTCCTGAGGTTCTCCTGCTTTAAAGCTGAAGTGAAGGACACGGACAGGAAGGGCAGACATCCAGTACATGCTCTGACACAGCAGCTAGCGGAAGCTGAGCTGGACTGACGGTAGCTACTGAGGGAGAGGCTGCTCAGAGATGCAGGCAGGTTTCGATAGGCCTGGTGGTAAGCGAACATCAGGCGGCTTTCACTGATGCTCACTTTACTTACCGGTATGTTTTAACGTAGCCTGGCCGAATGTCATGCCTTCAGGTGAGCGGGGAGACAGACTCTGTGTGCCCCGCTGGAGCACGGTGAGCAGGAGACCAGTGACCCATATATCGGGTAGAGAAAGGTTATCGATGCACACTTCGGCAGCCTGCCATATGATGTCTTTGAATGAGTTAGTGCAATAATGTAAAAGATAAACTTACATTCTCTTCCGGGCTCAAACTTCTATTGTCTGTCACATCTAGGTCACAGTTTACTACCTGTCAGTGAGCTGTAGTCAGTCTTTGACCTCATGCTTCCTGTCATTACATTCGTTCAGGGGTAGGACTCTTAGCTGTTATTACCTCCTAAATCTTCTTTACTGACAACTTTGATTTACTCGTTTTACATTCTTAAAGTATAATGCATATTATTTAAAAATAATCTGAGGCCCTTATTTTGACAGTTGCAGGAATGTATAAAAGGTATTATATTAATGAAATAATCCAAAATATATAAAAAAAATCTCAAGATACAATCAAATTAAATCGTGAAAAAATAATGATGAAATATATTTTAATAATGACACATTTAATTTCAAAGCGCTTTTTCAGGTGCTCAAAGACACTTTACAGTGGTTATAAAACGAGATAAAATAGAATAACAAATGATTAAAACAGCAACACATATTATAATAGAATAACAAAATATTAAAACGGCAACACAACATCATTCTCAAATTTAAAAGCCAGTCTGAAGAGCTGTGTTTTGAAAGTGTGTGGGTCGGTGCAGTCTCTGATGTGTTGTGGAAGGGAGTTCCAGAGGGTGGGGGCAGTGATGGAGAAGGTTCTGTCCCCCCAGGTTCGGAGTTTGGTTCGTGTGGGGATAGAGAGGAGGTTCGCTTCTGATAACGAAGGCTGCGTGAAGGGGTGTAGTGGTGGATCAGGTCGGTGAGGTATGGGGGGCCTGATTATTGAGAACTTTGTGTGTTAGCAGAAGGATTTTGAAGTGTATTCGTTGAGGGAGCCAGTGCAGGTTTTGAAGGACGGGGGTGATTGTGGTCTCTGGAGCGGGTGTGGGTGAGGAGGCGGGCAGCGCAGTTCTGGATGTATTGTAGTTTATTTAGAATTTTGGATGATGAACCAAACAGGATGCTGTTGCAGTAGTCCAGTCTTGAAGTGATGAATGTGTGGATGAGGGTTTCAGCAGCCGGGAAGGTGAGTGAGTGAGGGACGGAGGCGGGCAATGTTTTTTAGATGGAAGAAGGCGGTCCTGGTGATATGGTTTATGTGTTTATCGAATTTGAGCTGGCTGTCAAAAATTACTCCAAGGTTGCGAATGTGAGGAGAGGGGGTTAAGAGTGGTGTTGTCAAGGGTGAGGTTGAAGTTCTGGGTGGTGTTGGTGCGGGATGTGGGTCCGATTATGATATCTGATTTGACACTGTTCAGTTGAAGGTAGATTGTTTGCATCCAGGATTTAATTTCTGAGAGACAGTTGGTGAGTGAGTTGTGGCAGTGATGGTTTTTGTGGAGATGTATAGTTGGATGTCACCCGCGTAGCATTGATACTGAAGGTTATGGTGGCGGATGATTTTTCCAAGGGAGAGCATGTAGAGGATGAAGAGGAGGGGACCAAGCATCGAACCCTGGGGGACGCCTTGGGACAGAGGGGCAGTGGAGGAGGTGCAGTTATTGATGTGGATGAACTGGTGTCTGTTGGTGAGGTAGGATCTCAGCCAGGAGAGTGCAGTGATGTTGAGTGATGATTCCAGACGGGACATCAGGATGGTGTGGTTGATGGTGTTGAACGCTGCTGTGAGGTCGATGAGGATGTTGAGATTGCCGGAGTCTGAGGAGGGGAGGAGGTCGTTAGTGATTCTGAGGAGGTCTGTTTCTGTGCTACGTTTTGTGCGGAATCCTGATTTGAAAGGGTTGAAACAGGTTATTGGAGCTGAGGTGGGATTTTAGTTGGGAGGCCAGTGTTTCCCGTAGGATGGAGTCATAGCAGCGGTGCTAAGGCACGTGGGCCTAGCATAATATGACAATGGTACTTGCATACCATGCTGCGAATGGATCTGGCCCTTCCTACATCCAGGACATGGTTAAACCGTACACCCCAGCGCGTGCTCTACGCTCTGCATCAACCATACGACTCGCTGCACCCTCGCTGCGAAGGGGACCCAAGTTCCCATCAGCAGAAACACGTGGGTTTGCTATCCTGGCTCCAAAATGGTGGAATGAGCTCCCATTGACATCAGGACAGCACATAGCTTACACACCTTCCGGTGCAGACTGAAAACTCATCTCTTTCGACTCCACCTTTAATATATAAAGAATAAATGAAAAATCTCTACAAAAGACAAATACACTACAAAAACAGAAACTTATTGAGATATGTAATATACGTCAACATGTCTTAAAATGTATTCAGTATTGTATGCACATGTTTTAATTGGGGCGTGGACATCACATCCTTTAGGGGGGTCCGGGGGTATGCCCCCACGGGAAGATTTTTAACATTTTAAAGTAAAAAGTTAACATTTATTTATGCATATTTTTGTATCTCTCCAACCTTAAACGATATTTTTGGTTACTGTCCTATAGTATACATTGGAATGATTTGAAACCTGTTTTTATTTATCCTAATAATTATAAAGGAGTGCCTTGGAAATATGTGTTTACATAATTTGTAAACACATATTTGTTTGAGACCCACTGAGATAACTTAGACTACAATTAATTATCTAAACACTCAGAGAATCCCTAACCTCACCTGAGCCTCTCATGCGGCTTTCACACCAGCGCTTTTCCCTTTCTAGCTCCGAGCTAGAGCTTTTCTGGTTCAGCTCCGGTTTCCCTTTTCTGCTCCCGCTCTGTTCACACCGCCCAGAGCCCGACTGGTGCTGCCGCTGCTGCGTCATAACGTCACCGTTTACATCGCTGATTTGCTCCCCAACGGCATTACGGCGCTCACAACAACAACAACGGGGAACTGCGTCAGCCAGAATAAATTGAATAACGACTTCTCCAACCTTATGCTTTTCTCCAGAGTGCCGTGGTTCATTGTTTATTAATGTGTTTCTGCAGCATTTACCGACCGCTGCAGTGCTGGCTGCTCTTCCACGGGAGTTTATTCTCCCGTTAGCTGCCGCTCTAAAGTATTCACTGTCCGACTCACACAAGCAGCTGATGCATATCCCCAGTTCCCTTAAGTGAATGTGTCTGAATTGACACTGTTTGGCATCACAACGCTGTTATGAAAGTTTCTCTGGTATAAAATGGGTGATGTTGGCATAGCAACCGAAGCTACTTGCTATTGCTATTGCTATCCTATTGTGGCATAAAACGTTTTCTACAGGCACATTTTACTGGCGTATTTTTATTATGATTCTACTTTGTGATAGTCAGACATGACAACCTGTGCAGCCCATGTATTGATTCCATCCGATAGCTGCAATAATACAAAACAACACGTCTGCCTCTCTCCACAATGATCGATAACAGTGAACGGATGGTCAAAGTAAGGTACAAATAAACAGAATCACACGAAGCCTGGTTAGTGCTGCCTGACTTTATAAAGTGTGTTTATAGGCACACTGCTTGTAGGCAGGCATAACAGTCGACCCATGTTTCATTTCATTTCATTTCAAACCTTTATTTATACAGATAAAATCCCATTGAGATCATTGATCTCTTTTCCAACGGAGACCTCTTCAAGTAGTTCCACATGAAACATAAAAGCATAAACAGAACAACAAAAGGACATCATACAGCATAATTTACATAATTATCCACATAAACAGGTACCAGTAGCTTCTGATTGACTAGCATCCAACCGAGCTTTGAAAACATTTAGTGGCAGCATGTTCAGGGGAGGTGGGTTTAGTTTCCTGCACACCTCGACGTAAGAGAGACGTAAGCGACGCCACCTCTTAGCTCCGAAGCTCTTGCCTCTCGACCATTTTTTTGAGCTGGAAGTGAACCGGATTCCGGAGCTAAGAGGCGGCGCTGCTGCGGTGTGAACAGGAAAAACCGGCACTTTTCAGGCTCTAGCTCCAAGCCGGAGCTGAAAACGCGTTAGTGTGAAAGGGGCATCAGTCTGACTGGAGAGCTCTCCTCCACCATGGTTGTAGAAACATCTACTTCTTATATCCGTTAGCGCTGCTAGCACCAGATTCTAATAACAACAGCGCCGGTACCGGTGCGCCCTCTCTCTCTCTCGCTCGCTCGCTCGCTCGCACTTTGGCTGTGAACTGCGGGCGCCTGATAAGCCAACATCCCCCCATTTTCATCACGCTGCGCCGCCGCTATTTGTATATAGGGGAAACACTGGAGGCTACAACACATTCGAGTAGTTTTGATAGGAAGGGGAGATTCGAGATGGGCCGGAAGTTGGACATGATGTCAGGTGTAGTGTTGTCACGATACCAACATTTTGGTTTCGATACCGATACCAAGTCAAGAATTGCGATTCCGATTCTTTTTCGATACTTTTCTTAAAAAAAGGGAAACAGTCTTAAATATAATCAGGGATGCAAACTCATCAGGTATGAAAAAGGTGACAAGGATCCGAGCCCCCCGACCCCACGGAATATCGGCTTTAAAATGAGGAATAACAGTGATTTTAGCAGTCAGAACAACAGTGTTACTAAGAACAGAAACGCCAAAGAGTCACATCTAATATAAATATATATAAAAGCATTTATTTTAATTGTGTAGCAGTGAGTTTAACATTTTGGCAGCACTGTTGAGCATTTTGAAAATGTATTTTCATGCCTCTGTGCAAGGCTTAGTCTTTCTATCTTTATGGCCACTGGTGTAAAGTAACTAAGTTCATAAACTCAAGTACTACTTGGGTACAATTTTGAGATACTTGTACTTTATTTAAGTATTTCAATGTTTCTTTTGCTACTTTGTACTTCTAATCCACTACAGTTCAGAGGTACATGGTGTACTTTTACTCCACTACATGTATTTCACACCTTTAGTTACTTTACAGATGTGGACGAATGATGTGAAATATAATCAAGTGTTAAATCAGACTTTAGTTCCACCTGGACTAAATCCACCAGCTACCCTGCAGTCTACAAAGTACTTCAGACTAGCTGCACCTTTACCAGCTTTGAGAACACTTTCAGGATCAATCATTATAAAACATATCATATATATTATTCTGAAATGGACCAATCTGCACAATGACTACTTTTACTGTCGCTACTTTTTACTTTTACTGTAACAGAGTATTCCTACACTCTGGTGCTTCTAGTACAAGACCTGAGTACTTATACTTTTACTGTCGCTACTTTAACTATATTTTGATGATAATACGTTTGTACTTTTATTTGAGGATCATTTTGATTGCAGGATTGTTCCTACATTCTGGTACTTCTACTTTAACTCAAGTACAAGACCTGGGTACTTCTACTTTTACTCAAGTACAAGATATATACTTATACCACCTCCGTTTATAGCCTATGAAAAAAACTAATAGAAAACGAAGGCTAAAGCTAACGTTCGCAGATAGTGATGCTAGTTTGCTAGTTAAGTTTGCTCAACGGTAATATTGCGACAGAAACGTTTCAGTGCACATCACGCTCTGCGCTCCGACAGGGAGCTCTGCTCTGAACCCCTGAACGGCCCGTTCACAGACTTCTGGCGTCTTTGTTGTCAACAAGCCGAGGCGCAGCGGCAGTTGCACTCCCACTTGCAGCCATGCTTCTCGTTTTCTCACATGCTCTGGCAGCTAGCGCGTGGCCGCGTGCACGAGAGAGGGGAGGGACTTAGAACGTGCTTGAGAGGAGCGGGACTGCAGTGCAGGGAGTGGAAGCAGAGCGCTGAACACACACGGCTCTTATTAAAACGGCGCTTTTTCACGGGAGTAATTTTCCCCGTCATTCTTAAAGTACCGATACGAATGAAACGGAGGAATCGTACCGTTTTTAACGGCAGGGTATCGCGGTACCTTTCAAGTATCGGTACACCGTGCAACACTAGTCAGGTGTGAGTCCAGGTCTTTTCAGTATGGGTGTAACAGCAGCCTCCCAGAAGAGAGGGAGGAGTTAATGATTGTGATTATGAGATGGGAGGGGGGCATTCCCTGACAAATGTTGTTGGTATGGGGTCCAGAGTGCAGGTGGAGTTCATTCCAGCCATGAGGGTGGACAGTTGCATGGGGCTCACAGGGGAGAACCGGGATAGGGGCTGTGAGGTGAAGGGGGGGGAGCCAGGAGGGGAGATGGGGAGGTCAGGTTTCTATAAATGCTGTCGATGTTTGGTTTGAAACGATGAGGAAAGAAGTGCACTGTGCGGTTGTGAAGGGTGGGGTGGCGTTGTCACCGGGTTTAAGGGGTGTGCTGATGGTGGAGAACAGAGCCTTGGGGTTGCTGGAGCCGGAGTGTATCAGCTGTGAGTCGTAGTTGGACCGGGCTGCTTTGAGTGCGTTACTGTACTGTTGTAGGTAGTCGGTGCAGGCATGGAGATGAACCGTTAGTGGTTTTCTTGTGAAGGCGTTCCAGTAATGCCTTTCTATGGTCAATCAAGAAGTCTTTCTGGTGGAGTTGCCCATTTCCTGTGTTGCATGCTGAGAGAACTCCCAAGTCTTTTTCTGGTGTGGTTTATGTTTGGTCCCATCTGTTGACAAAAGCTTCTTGAGAGAACCAAACCTTTCTCTTGCCACGTAACTCTCCTCTCCTCCTCCTCTCCTCCTCTCCTCCTCTCCTCCTCTCCTCCTCTCCTCCTCTCCTCCTCTCCTCAGCTCCTCAGCATGCGGTGACTGAGGCCTCCAGGCTCAGTGGATCTGGCAGCAGCAGCATCTGGCTTGATGAAGGATGAAGAGCCCGGTGCACAGATGCAGGGATGTGGAGCACGGCCGTGGGCAGAGCACGGGGGGGGCTGGGACCACCTGCCTGCAGGCAGAGCAGCGCATCCCCATCTCCAAAGACGTCATCACCTCCTCCGCTGCCTCTGCCATGTGGTTCATCAGGGACGCCTGCGGCATCGTGTGCGCCATCATCACCTGGATGCTGGTGCTGTATGCAGAGTTCGTGGTGCTGCTTGTGATGCTGCTGCCCTCCAAGAATCTGACGTACAGCATTGTGAACGGGACTCTGTTCAACGTTCTGGCCTTCCTTGCCCTCGCGTCACACCTCAGGGCCATGTGCACGGACCCTGTAAGTGGCACTTATTTGGTGATATAGAAATTACTCACATTAATTAAGAATGAGTTGACCGGCTAGCAAGGTTTAAAGGAACGTTTGTTGCATGCAAGCTTAGGGCACAGTCCTGATAAATGGAGCTTTACTTTCAGAGAGTTATCAGGGAAGGTTTAGCCGGTCCCTTCTTCATTTCATCATGGTGATGCTGCTGAAGTCCTCTACTGTGTGCTCCTGTGTCGTGCTAGGGTGCAGTGCCAAAGGGAAATGCTACTAAGGAATACATAGAAAGCCTTCAGCTGAAACCAGGGCAGGTGGTCTACAAATGTCCCAAGTGCTGCAGCATCAAGCCTGAGCGAGCTCACCACTGCAGGTAGGACGGAGAGGGCTGCCGTGTGGGGCGGTCCCTGACCCGGTCCCATGCTTACAGCTGCTTCTTTGTGGTGCAGTGAATGAAGTCTGACTCATTTCTGAATTTGGTACATTTGTAAAATAGGAACTCAGAATAGCCGCGTTCACACTGCGGTACTTTTCCCACAAAGGTTCATGCGAACTTAGTTCATGCGAACTCTTTAGTTCTCATGAACTAAGTACAGATCGCGTTCACACCGGAATAAGTCCCTGGGGGTGGATTAGGCAAATGAAGCCGCTGACGTCACTTCTTCTTCTTCTGCTTTGGGTTTATTGGCAGGCCGCAAACCACTTCACGGCGTATACTGCCGCCCAAAGTCCCCGGCCGGAAGTCCCCGGAGTTGGGGAAGGCTTCAGTAGAAGCTGCTGGGAGTCCCGGCAGCTTCTACTGAAGCCTTCCGAGTAAATCGCCAGAACGCCGACACCTCCTCATCTCCACCGCTCCCATGTTTTATTTTGTGTTGCCATAAGTTAGTCTCTCTGCGTTTCTGCGCTGGGCTAATGCTAATGCTAATAATGCTAATGCAAGGATAATAAAATGGCGGCTTCACAAAACCTTTTGGGAGTTTTACGGGGCGTGGTTTGCAATCCGCCCAGCCAATCAGGAATATAGCTCTTTTCTCAAAAAAGAGCCGCTCGAAAGTCCCTGCTCTCTAGCAGGGACTTTCGAGGGGATTAAAAGGTTCGCATGAACTACTTTTAGTACCGGCTCTTTTTGGTGTGAACGCGAGCATGAACTAAGTTCGCATGAACCTTTGTGGGAAAAGTACCGCAGTGTGAATGCGCCTAGAGTAGTTCTTCACATCCACTGATTGTGTCCTTGTGCAGTGGTTGTATTCGATAACATGTTTAATTCTTCTCTTTTCTTTATTTCCTAACTTGCTGTCTCTCTCCCAGTGTTTGCAAACGCTGCATACGTAAGATGGACCACCATTGCCCCTGGGTCAATAATTGTGTTGGGGAGAACAACCAAAAGTACTTTGTGCTTTTTACAGTAAGTACAGTAACTGTCTCGTTGGATTATAACTGAAGAAGTGTAATAGCAGAAATGTGTGTCCCTAGAAACTGATTTGAATAGCATAATTTGAATTGTTCTACTTCAATACAATAATTGCATACAAATAATAATTATTGTATTATTTTGGATCTGTATTTTAATTGAATATTATAAGTGAGATGAGTTCAGTGGCCCTGAAACTGTTTTTTAACCTCATTGAAAGTTCAGCTGTAGTGATGGATAGACATTCAGCTCTCACTATTAAAAATCAGTTCTTACTTTTTGCCACATATATTTAACTTCAACACGGTTTCAAATACACACACACTGCTACTAGGTCATAACATGAAATCACTACATGAACTCAAGGTTCTTTATTTAGTCATACGAACATAGCTACAGTGTGGTTATGCCCATGGAAATCTTAGGTCACAGGCTTCTCCAACAACAAAAAGAAAAGTGAAATAAGGGTCGATATATAAAAGTTATTGGAATATGATATACTGGGTAAATAGATAAATAAAGTAGCAGTTTAATGATATGGATGTTGTTTCAGCAGTTCAGGTGTTTAGCAGTCTTCTGGCCTGTGGGATGAAGCTGTCTCTGAATCTGGTGGCTTTAGTCCGGATGCTGCGGTACCACCTGCCAGACGGCAGCAGACTGAACAGTTTGTGGCTGGTGTGATGGGGGTCTTTGATAATCCTGAGGGCTTTCTTCCTGAGCCGCTGGGAGTAGAGGGCCTGGTGATGTTCTCTGCAGTTTTCACCACCCTCTGTAAAGTGTTATGATTGAGCGCGGAGCAGCTGCCGTACCAGGCCGTGATGCAGCCAGTCAGGGTCCTCTCTATGGAGCACCTGTAGAAGGTCAGGATGCTCTCTATGGAGCACCTGTAGAAGGTCAGGACCCTCTCTATGGAGCACCTGTAGAAGGTCAGGACCCTCTCTATGGAGCACCTGTAGAAGATCAGGATGCTCTCTATGGAGCACCTGTAGAAGGTCAGGACCCTCTCTATGGAGCACCTGTAGAAGGTCAGGACCCTCTCTATGGAGCACCTGTAGAAGGTCAGGACCCTCTCTATCGAGCATCTGTAGAAGGTCAGGACCCTCTCTATGGAGCACCTGTAGAAGGTCAGGACCCTCTCTATGGAGCACCTGTAGAAGGTCAGGACCCTCTCTATGGAGCACCTGTAGAAGGTCAGGACCCTCTCTATGGTGTACCTGTAGAAGGTCAGAGTCCTCTCTATTGAGCACCTGTAGAAGGTCAGGATGCTCTCTACGGAGCACCTGTAGAAGGTCAGGACCCTCTCTATGGAGCACCTGTAGAAGGTCAGGACCCTCTCTATGGTGCACCTGTAAGGTCAGGATGCTCTCTATGGAGCACCTGTAGAAGGTCAGGACCCTCTCTACGGAGCACCTGTAGAAGGTCAGGATGCTCTCTATGGAGCACCTGTAGAAGGTCAGGATGCTCTCTATGGAGCACCTGTAGGTCAGGATCCTCTCTATGGAGCACCTGAAGGTCAGGATCCTCTCTATGGAGCACCTGTAAGGTCAGGATGCTCTCTATGGAGCACCTGTAGAAGGTCAGGACCCTCTCTATGGAGCACCTGTAGAAGGTCAGGACCCTCTCTACGGAGCACCTGTAGAAGGTCAGGACCCTCTCTACGGAGCACCTGTAGAAGGTCAGGACCCTCTCTATGGTGTACCTGTAGAAGGTCAGGGTCCTCTCTATGGAGCACCTGGAGAAGGCCAGGATGCTCTCTATGGAGCACCTGTAGAAGGTCAGGATCCTCTCTATGGAGCACCTGTAGAAGGTCAGGACCCTCTCTATGGAGCACCTATAGGTCAGGATCCTCTCTATGGAGCACCTGTAGAAGGTCAGGATGCTCTCTATGGAGCACCTGTAGAAGGTCAGGATCCTCTCTATGGAGCACCTGTAGAAGGTCAGGATCCTCTCTATGGTGCACCTGTAGAAGGTCAGGATCCTCTCTAGGGTTCACCTGTAGAAGGTCAGGATCCTCTCTATGGAGCACATGTAGAAGGTCAGGATCCTCTCTATGGAGCATCTGTAGAAGGTCAGGATCCTCTCTATGGGGCACCTGTAGAAGGTCAGGATCCTCTCTATGGAGCACCTGTAGAAGGTCAGGATCCTCTCTATGGAGCACCTGTAGAAGGTCAGGATCCTTTCTGGAGCACCTGTAGAAGGTCAGGATCCTCAGTGATGACTCCATGTCAGGTCCTCAGTAGGGATGCCAGCGATTATTCGAATATTCACTACAGTCTCCATAATCGAATATTATTTTTTAAAATCGATTTTATTTATATATATTTTTATTTTATTTTTATGTTTATGCGAAGCATGCCAAAGAGGTTACAGAGAAAGACGCAGCACAGCCGGCTATTACCAACTTCACTTCAAGGCCACGTTGTTGTGATGACATGCTTGTTTGTTGTTTGTACTGTTAAACATGTTCCAGTAAAGAAATAAAACGGAATTCCTTTGTTTTTTCGATTATTATTCGCCAGGGCTGCCGAATAATCGATTTTGATCATGGTCAGTTTCTGGCAACCCTAGTCCTCAGTGATGTGGACACCAAGGAACCTGAAGCTGCTGACTCTCCACGTAGTCCCATTGATGGCGATGGGGGCGTGTCCCTCTCTCTGCTGCTTCCTGTAATCCACAATCAGCTCCTTTGTTTAGCTGACGTTGAGATGGAGGTTGTTATCCTGGCACCAAGATGTCAGGGTTTCGACCTCCTCTCTGTACGCCGTCTCATCGCCGTCTGTGATCTGGCCGATGACGGTCGTGTCGTCAGCAATGGTGTTGGAGCTGTGTGTGGCCACGCAGTCGTGACTGAACAGGGAGTAGAGGAGAGGGCTGAGCACGCAGCCTTGAGGGGCTCCGGTGTTGAGGATCAGGGTGGAAGATGTGATGTTTCCCACCCACACTGCCTGGGGGGTCTGCCCGTCAGGAAGTTCAGGATCCAGTCACAGAGGGTACTGTTGAGCACGAGGTCTCTGAGCTTGATGGCCAGCTTGGAGGGCATAATGGTGTTGTCAGGGAGGGAGGAGGTGATGAATGATTTGACTAACCGCTCAAAGCACTTCATAATGATGGAGGCGAGAGCTACTGGCACGCAGACACTCCCGCAGCACCCCCCACTGCTCCTTTGTAGTCTGTCATTGTTCTTAGTCCCACCTGTTCCGGGTGTTACAGCCTTTGAAGTCAGATTCCACCTTGTCTTTGTACTGTCTCTTTGCTGCTGATTGCTCTCCGGAGTTCATACCTAGTATTCCTGTACTCCTCCAAATCTCCAGCTCTGTGCGCGATAGTGCACGCTTTCAGCTTGGTACGCACCTCACCGTTTATCCAGGCCTTTTGATTTGGGAATGTTCGTACAGAAACCTTCGATAACACTCATCGATGCATTTCCCAATGTAGCAGATGTCTTTGTGTGTGCTGTGTCAAACACGCTCCACTCTGTAGATGCAAAGCTGAATCTGACTCCTCACTTCATCGTTTTAGTGTCTTTGTTACCGGTCTGTCCCTTTTTTAAGTTTCTTCCTGTAAGCAGGCAGCAGTAGCAGTGAGGTGTGGTCTGATTTGCCGAGGGCGAGGGAGAGCCTTATAACCATGTCGAAAAGGGGAATAAACATGGTCTGGTATTTTTCCCCCGCGTGTCGGGCAGCTGTTGTGTTGGTAGTACTTCGGCAGGACCTTCTTCATGTTAGCGGTGTTAAAATCCCCGGCCACAACGAACGCCGCCTCTGGCCGTGAAGTCTCGGTCTTGTCGATAATCCCAAACAGCTGATCGAGTGCCGTGCTGTTGTTGTCGGCGAGCAGGGGAATATACACCACTGTAATCACAACAGATGTAAATTCTCTCGGCTGGGGAAAAGCCCGGTATGTGATCATGAGGTGCTCTAAATGAGTGGAACAGTCCGAAGAAATAATCCTCACATCTGTACACCAGTTATTATTAATCACCACCTCCTTTACTTTACGATGACAGCTTTAGCAATGGCTGTCGGTTAGCATAAACAATTCACAGGATTATTACCTCTTCAACACACTCATGTCACAGTATAAGAAAGCACATTGCTACAGAGACTAGAGACTGCTGAGCGCATTTTCTGCAACCAGTGTTGCATTAAAACATAATGGAATTAGCAAGCTAGGTAGCTAACCAGCAAAATCTCAAAACATTGAAATGCTGTAGCCACACGCTAAAGCAGTGGTTCTCAAACTTTTTCTGCCAACACAAGTCAGGCTCAGTGGCGGCGCCAGATATTTATTTTGGGGTGCTGTGGGGTAGCTTGATGTTTCATAGAGCGCGCTCAAACATTTAGGGTTTCCCATTAATATACCGGTCACTACAGTGGAATTTTCTACTGCAACACTCCCCACGCAAATACACAGTGTGACAGTTACAATGAAGGCCAGAGGCATAGGCCTATAGGTGTAAGCAGGGGTAAAGTGCTATTTTTATAGGTGGTGTGTGGACTTCACATAGGGGGGTCTGGGGGCAAGCTCCCCCGGGAAGATTTATTTTTAAATATTGAAGTTGAAAGCATCAATCTGGTGCACTTTGAGAGCAAAATGAAGAGATCTATGGATACATCTCTCAACACCCATATGAAACAGAACTGTAAACAGATTTACTATTTCTTTATGGATATTTTACAAATCACCCTTTTAAACTTTATTCTTTTTTTACTGTATTTCATACCTGTTTTTCATTTATTCTCTTATTTTTTTATAACTATAATGATCAAATAAACATGTGCCTCGGAAATAATTGTTTACATTAATGGTGACCAAAACGTTTGAGACCCACTGAGATAACACTGAGAGTCCTTTAGCTCACTGGGTCTCTCAGTCTGACAGGAGAGGACTCTCCTCCACCTTGTTGTTGAAAAAACTCCTTATATCCGTTAGCGTAGCTCGCTAGCACCAGAAGCTAACAACAACGATCTCCGGTACCGGTGCGTCTCTCTCTCTCTCTCTCTCTCTCTCTCTCTCTCTCTCTCTCTCTCTCTCTCTCTCTCTCTCTCTCTCTCTCTCTCTCTCTTCTTTCTTTCTTCTCTTTCTTTCTTTCTTTCTTTCTTTCTTTCTTTCTTTCTCTCTCTCTCTCTCTCTCTCTCTCTCTCTCTCTCTCTCTGAAATCAGAAGTAGTTGCTGCTTTAATCAGGGCTGCCAACATTTGAGTTCAGCTTGGAGTGAGATTTGTTTTTGGTGAACCGAAAAAAGAAACGTTCATGTGTACAGTATTACAAATGTATTGAACATGTACAAACTAGGGTTTCCCATTAATGTACCGGCGCTACAGTGGAATACGCACATACAGTGTACACGCGACTATTACAATGAAGTAGAGTCCCTTACCTCACTGAGCTGTAGTTATCTCTCAGTCTGACAGAGAGCTCTCCCTTTCCTTGTTTTAGAAACAGTTTTTAATATCCGTTAAGCTAACAACAACAATGCAAATAGTGAGTTTGTTAGAAATATACTGTATAATAGTAAAGTTATTTAAGATGATTTTACATTATAAATATTCCCCAAAATTATTCAAAAGCATATTCTTCCAAACTCCTTGCTGTAGTATGACACACAAGAGACTATTGGTGTGTGTCGTGAGTTTGGTAGAAATAAGCTGTATAATAGTGATTATTATATTATTGTATTCTCTTTTTTCGGAGTTGCACTTTGAAGACGGTCCCTGAGCACTCGTTTCTTATCCGGCTGCAGATAGAGACCCATGTAATGTGTCCAGCTCGGAGGACGGCACATATTGGCTTTTTTTTAATCAAAATGTGATTGTAGTTCGTTGTCAACCTTACCACGTGACTTAGACGCCATCTGTGTCTGAATAACGTTTTGTTCATGAGTTATTGATCCGTGAAATCAGAATCTCCCAATATCGTTCCAACTTTACTGAACTAAGCCAGAAGATCGTCTACTTCGTAGACGGCTCGGTTTGCCGTTCCTTCACTTTATTTTTATATTTATATACATTTATTTTGGACGGAAACTTAGCGTGTGAAAAGGCATGTGTGGCGTGAGTGCGTGAGATATGGGTTAATTGCGTGACTCTCATGCTCAATGCGTGAGTGTTGGCAGCCCTGACTTTAATGCAATGCAGATGAAAGGGATTCCTCAGTGAATACCACTGTGTTGTTAGTGTTTGTGAATAATGGTTGTTAATGTGTCCTCATTTCTCCTTTTTAACCAAGATGTACATTGCACTGATCTCCCTCCACTGCCTGGTCATGGTGGTCTTCCATTTCCTCTACTGCTTTGAAGATGATTGGACAAGTGAGTAATTTAAGAAAAAAATCGTAATCCTATTCACTCACTTAACTGGAATTATAAACAGGACACACTCGTGGGATGCTTGTTCTATATCATTTAATTAAAATAATAAAACATGTTTATTTTCTTAAATCCTCCAAAAAAATAACATATCAGTGTTTTAGTTTTTTAATGTATGAATGATATTGTCATTGTTGGATGAATACATTAATATATCCTTACACTTTACAGCACTGTAGGCATATTATGGTATTATTTACTTTGACACTATGAAAAACACAGGTAATATTCTGAGCCATCAATATATTACTGTTGGGCGTGTTGCTGCCTTCTCTTCCTGTGCTTTGAAGGATCTGGTCTGCTCAGACCATGCACCACCAGAGGCGCGGGAAGGTATTTTGAGTGGGGGTGCTGAGGTGCTGGACTCCAGTGAACACTATTACGGGCACTATAGAGCACGCACAAAATCACTCCCCACACGCAAACACACAGTACACCCGCGACTGTTACAATGAAGGCTCGATAATCAGCTCACGGCATGTAGGCAGGGGGTAAAGTGCTATTTTTTACGAGTGGGGAGCGGACCTCACCTCCTCTAGGGGGATCCGGGGGGATGCTCCCCCGGGAAGATTTTTTTTTAAATGTTGAAGTTAAAAGCATCAATCTGGTGCACTTTGAGAGCAACATTAAGAGATCTATGGATACATCTCTCAACACCCAGATGAAACACAACTGTAATCAGATTTTATTTTTCTTTATGAATATTATACAAATCACTCCCCTTTCAAATTGTATTTCTTTTCTTCTTTAAAATCGACATACTAACTTTTCTTCTTCTTGTATTTTGTTCGTTTTTGGAAGTGTGCCGGACTCTGATGAAAATATTCGTTGTGTCCAAACGGCGGTACTACAATTTCCGTACCAGCCTGTGACATCACTGGGCCCAGAAATACTTTTCCCCGTTGACTAACATTGGGAAAGAGACGTCTGTAAATCGGCGGATAATTTTTAAAAAACTAAACGAACTACCCAGTATGAACTATTTAATAACCCTTATTATAATCATTAGGTCCTTAAAGTTCTAAAAATGCACTAAAAGCCGAATCTAGATTTATTTTCTGTCTCCATTCAATCTAATGAGCCGAGAGTGGGAGCTTGGGGGGCGGGGCTTAAGGGGCGCATGCTCTGTGAGCGCACATACGGGTTCTTCTGCTCTGACAGCCAGGCATGACGGGTAATCTGTGACGTTTCACTCTTAAAAGTTGGGCCATTTTGTCCTCATGCCCAATGAGCATCTCTCATAGGAAAGAACGAGACCCCGCCTCCGACGCTGTATCCAGTTCTTATTGTGTTTTCTTCTTGTTCTTCATTTGTTGTTTAAGGGCGGCTGGCAAACAGCTTTTAGGTGCAATACCACCCCCTGGATTATATGTAGTATAATGGGTACTGCCCTGAGTGACGGACTTTTTTCCCACTCATAAAAAATGGCGTATTTGTCGTGTGACTGCATGTGCCGAACCGTGACGGTTCGGACAAAAACCGGATATGGATACCGTTACAACCCTAATCCACGGCCTTGCATTGACATTTTTTTATGCATTACTTTTCCTGATGTTTTAAGTTTTTGCTGCATTATCGATGTGCTTTAGGCAGTTATTGTATAAAAGTAATAATCTTTGTATGGTGATAACATTAATAGTGTAGTTCCTCATGGTCCTCTTTTTTGCCTCTTCACTTCTCCTCCTCCATGCTCCTCCATGCCCCAGAGTGCAGTTCCTTCTCTCCTCCAGCCACAGTCATCCTCCTTATACTCCTGTGCTTTGAGGGTCTCCTCTTCCTCATCTTCACCTCTGTGATGTTCGGCACCCAAGTCCACTCCATCTGTTCGGACGAGACTGTAAGTGATCCATTTAGTGACCCACAATCCTCTCCTCTTGCCTCACTACTTCCTCCTGCTGCTCTCCTCCTGCCTCCCTCTAACATATGTGACCTTCTCCTGATGAATCTGCTAACAGCTGAGTGACGTACTCGTTCTGTAGCCTGATGTACAATAAGGTGCTGCAAGTTTTAACTTCGACCGCAATGACTTTCTGAGAGTTAGTGTCTCATATCAGACAGCCTCACAGGTTACTTCATTCTGTTGTACACTTCAATATGAGATCAACTTACCTAACCTATTCACACATTTACAATAGCTAGCCTAAAGTCGACACATGAGTGCAAACTGGCTCCTAAACAATTGTTGGCTGCTCTGGGCTCTTGTACCGTAATGGATAAATGTGCAACGTGTGTAAGACACACAAAAGCACATATATCTTCATTTCTATCGCAGGCAACAAAATGGCACAGACAGGCGTACTATTTCAATTCTGTTATTTTATACATGCTGCTGTCCAGGGGCCTCATTTGTAAACGGTACGTACGCTCAAAAGATGGCGTACGCCAGTTTCTAAGCAAAATGTGCGGTCCTCCACGCAAACTCTCACCCCGTTGGCAGAAGGAAGAATGGAGAGAAATATGTGAAAATAATACCATAAATATCAAGTTACCTCTCATGTATCATATATGAACAATTCATTCGCAAAAATTGATTGAAGCCAATCTTAAAATGATTAAACAAACGCCTGTTTGAGACTCCTCAGTGCACACAAAAACATAACTTGGAGAAAGAAATAAATACGGATATGTTATTTAAAACCACCTCGAATATGTTGTGTTAATGTTATGACATGTTTCCTCATAAACAATGCGGTAAGCAGGAGGACAGAATTACGTCTAAACTGACGCCGTGTTGAATTTCTATAGGTTGTATAGATCCGAGCATGGTTTTATATACTGTCATGTTTAAACGTGTTTTATGCCGTTTGCTAAGATTTGATAAGTCGCTCATAAAACCCAGGAGGTATGGAAACTAAGAACATCATGTATTTGGTAGATTTGGCAGCTGATATAACTCAACACATTAGTTTTATTAACCTTTTTAAAAGGGCAATCCTCATGACACGCATTTTGAAATAATTATCATCCGATAAAACAGACCAGTTTCTGCCAGTCTTTTTTTTTATCCGATGACGTTATCAGTGATTTTAAGCTGATTAATTACCGAAATAACATCAACCCTGTGGGCGGCGCCATTTTGACGAGTCACATGACTTATTTTACTGGAAGTGACGTGAACTATGCGTTTGGTGTCGAGGACAAATTGACGTATGTGCTTTGTTCATGTTGTTTACTCTAGTTACTCTCACAATTCTATTGAAATATGCCTCATTGTATCGCGAAACATTGCCACAATTCGGATAGGAACAATCCACGGAATGCTCAGTTCCATCTATTGCCAACGGGTAAGCGTAGGAAGTACGTTCGGCTGCCAGCCAGCGTAAGCACATTACGCAGCAGACTACTTATTGTTTACTACGTAAGGAATCAGGAATTGCAGGATCCAGAGCGCACAGAGCACAGAGCGGACAGCAGATAACGGAATTGCAGTTTTATTGCTTATAGATTATCAGAACATTTCAAAGGGGACACAGCCACATTGGATATTAATCTATGGATTAACTACATCATCGTTTTTATCGTTGTAATGCCATTGAAGACCAGTTTAGACCAGGCAAAGACGAAGGTAAGCCATGTTAGCCTAGCGCATGTTAGTAGGCTACCTAGCGCCACTTGTTTTGATGTACGTTTTTGTTGATAACATCGCAAGTTTGTATCTTTCAGTGTTGAGGTGGGCACCGTTAGATTCTGTGTCTTTACTATCATAAGCGATGTGTTGGATGTGCAGCTAGGATAAGTAATAAGGGAGCTAGGAGTGATTTTCGGTACAGTAATAGGTTAGCATGTTTAGCTCGGGGCTAATTCAGAGGCTCACTGTTAGCATTGTGTTTTTTTTGAAGAAAAAAATGAAAAAGATTAGTTTTTTTCCCGTTATATGGATATCAAATATTCATAGTTCATCGAAACGTTGTTTCCTGCAAATGATGCGATTTAGGCCCAGGAACCGGGTCCGTGGGGCCTAAGAGGATAACGGAGTATGTTTTTTATTTTTTTTACAGTTGTATTTGGATGGAATGAATACCTATTGTGATAATTCAAAGTAAGTCCGCCTGGACTTTATTTTTCTAAACTTCTTCCTCGGCTGACGAGTCCGAACTCAAATACTCCGCCATGTTTTCGTCGTGTGTTTACAAAGTGAACGCATAGATGACGTCACAACCTAGTTTTTCAGATCATGTGACTACTGAAAATGGCCAAAATGGCAGCTGCCTGACGGAATATACAGGTTTTGATAAAAAAGAGCTATAAAATCATTATTTACCGGGGAATATCGCTGATTTCTTCAGGGTGTGGTTTAAACATAATGTTTCACTAAATACTGAAGTTTTTATTAACTATCTAATGACTGGAGCCTTCCTTTAACTGGTGGATATGGAGTTGCTGCGGGGGGGGTTGAGACGCACAGGCTGCAGTGGAGACGCTGCTGGAACACAAACCACCAAATAAAAAAAAACATTAATTGACCCCACTCCGCAGGGATCCCCCGATCAGTTTCTGATCATGGGGGGGTCTCCTGTCCCCGGTACAAACATACTGCCTGAGGAAGGCTATGTGTATTTTGTCATTAATCTTTTTCGGACCACTTATTTATTTATTTTGGTGACGATCCGACCTCCATGCTGCTACTCTGGTTCAAACTGCATCCACCAAACAATATGATTTATCTCCACCCTCCCCAAAATAACCAAAATCTGACACGGTGTGAGATGTATTTTTGAGCTGTTCTGTCGTCATTTCCTGCGATCTTCTTCATGCGGTCAGTCAGAATGAATATTAATACGGGGCGTTTCTTTGACTATTTATAGTCAATATGGGCGTTACGTGTAGCCCGCAAAAGCTGCACCGCATTTCGAGTTGAGTATAAAGGGAAACCGCAGTGTTTTATAAATCGGAAAATGTCTGTGCGTATTTATTTGCTTTGTCCTACGTAAGCAACCTTCCCACGTAAATCCTATGCAAGGCTTTATAAATGAGGCCCCTGAGGCCTGTACGACGAAGCCGGATTTTCGCTTTGCGAGCTAACTTCTGGGAAAACTCTGGGTTTCCGGTCCTACGACGCTGGTTCACTTCTTAGCGGGCTAGATCTCCATGGCAACTTAGGCTGAACGGCTAACCTGGGTCCTGTACTACGAATCTAGTTCAACATATCCTGGATATGTTTGAGTTAGCCGGTTGGCCTAATCCAAAACAATGCCGCTCTCGCTAAACTGTACTACGACGCTGGTTATCAAGTGGATCGCTCAAGCCAGCCGTGTCCTATCTAGTTAGGTGCGCGTTCACATGAAAGGGGTGGTATCTGGAGCATTCGACCAATCACAAACATGGAGAAGCGCACTGACAGCGCAGCGTCATACTTCCTGAATGAAAAGTCAACTATAATATTAGACATATAAACATCCGTGACTTAAACACTTGATCAGGATCAAAGCCACAGAGCTGCACCTGCAAGGTGAACACATCTGGTGACGGAACAAGTGTTTGAATGCGTACATTAACAGGTTTATGATATCACTGCCCCGTCTAAAACACGATCTGACTTTAATTACATTTGAGTGTTTCGTCAACTTAATGTGTTGCTTAAAATAATACTTCTGCATCCAGTCTGTGACACTGTGAGTGTTGCACGGCCAGATACGGCTCAGCTGACTCAGATCAGGAGATATATGATACATTATGATGTGATATGATGTAATATGAATGATAATGGGACACATCCACGTCTGCACTCTCAATGCCACGGACTGTACGTAATGTTACTCTGATCCGGTTACTTATGTTTATGATTCTGAATCTAATGGGAATATGCCTGTTAAACTTGAGATGTTTGATCTTAAAATGTCGGTTACCCGCGTGTGAGTATGATGCAAGTGGCAGACTTCGGCTCCGAGAAGTGTAGCCCATGTGGAAGCTCCGTGTTAAAATGCCCAACTTTACAGCAGAAAAATACATTTTAAAAAAAGAGGTTTTGATCTCTATAGCTCAAACGACCACTGATAGTATGAGGGTTTCATGTCGCGCACACGGCACTAATCCTGAAACTAACCCTTACCTTAAGAAAAATCGGAATGTCCTTTTTTTTTAATTGGAAATTGGACTTTACTAAGAGAATTGCAATTGGTGCCTTTCTAGTCGTCTCACGACTACAAAGGTAAATGTGTCCATGTATCAGTGAACAAAGGAATCGGTTCCCTCTTTATGTTCACTAGTTTGGTGATGTCCTAAAATCATTCAGCCAAAGCAAGAGAAGGAGTTTGGTTTGATGAGCTCATCAAACCAAACTCCTTCTCTTGCTTTTATCTTATTTTTGTCTGCAACTCTCGGTCAGATTTACATTATGTAGAGAGGTGTAGGGAACTGGACATGGAGGAGAGAGAGGCCCCAGGACACGAGCCCCATGTTGTGTTTGTGTAGAAATCACTTAACACTCGTTTGTCGCCCGCATGATTTTTAGGAATGTTTTCTTGTGTGCTTTTTTTTCTACATTTAGTGACTTAAAAGAGTCCCTATTTGGAATATGGTTTGTGATAACCGGCTGGGTCACCAACTGAAGTTTGGTTGTCTCTCATTTTCAGGGCATAGAGCAGTTGAAAAAGGAAGAGAGAAGATGGTCTAAAAAAACTAAGTGGATGAACATGAGGGCGGTATTTGGACACCCTTTCTCCTTATTGTGGTTTAGTCCGTTCTCCACCCCTGACCATGGAAAAGCTGAGACCTATCAGTATGTGGTGTGAGGGCTCAGCAAGGAGGCTCCCCCCCCGTAGAGCTCAGTGTCGCTCCCAACACGGTTGTACATTGTGACATTGTATCTGCCCCACTTTCCATCTGCTTTTATATTTCCATCCATGTGCCAGCGTTTATTTTGTGTTGCCTTCAGTGAGCTGAGTTGCAGAGAAAAAGAAAGCTCTCAGTTTGTGAATCCTGTTTGAAAACACTGCATCTGTTCTTTCCAGCGGTTTCCATGTCTGCATCAGGTGCCTTCTCTTCTGTGTTCACTCCTGCTTTCTCTTAAGGGATTGCTTTGGTTACAATCAAAAAACAAAACCCCTAATTATGGTTTGCCATGCTGATAGTTATAGTTTCAGATGTTGACGATTCAAGATATCCACCCCTGCAAAACAATAGAATATATTGGAATTAAACTTAGTGACTATATTTTCACATGTCTAATAACTTGAAATGTAGGATCATTGTGTGTTGTTTCCTATTAGTAAGTCCTTCATATGTTTCTACAGTGGCCCAGAAAGGACAAACCAAACACTGGCTCTGAAGGTGGTTTTGGGGTTTTCCGTTACCTGAATGCCAGTACATGTTACTTGCTTACTAACTGGTCTCCATTGTAACCTGGACTTTGAATTTTTCCAGATTTTCAAATTGTGGAATCACCCCAAACAAGATTACATGAATCTTCATTGTACAAGGTCCATCCATCCATCCATCTTCTCCCGCTTATCCGTGGTCGGGTCGCGGGGTAGCAGTTCCAGCAGAGAGCCCCAAACTTCCTTTTCCCTTGCGACATCAACCAGCTCTGACTGGGGGGTCCCAAGGCGCTCCCAGGTCAGCGAAGAGATATAATCCCTCCACCTGGTCCGAGGTCTACCCCTTGGTCTCTTCCCAGCTGGACGTGCCTGGAACACCTCCCTAGGGAGGCGCCCAGGTGGCATCCTAACTAGGTGCCCGAACCACCTCAACTGGCTCCTTTCGACGCGAAGGAGGAGCGGCTCAACTCCGAGTCCCTCCCTGATGACCGAACTTCTCACCTTATCTCTAAGGGAGACACCAGCCACCCGGCGGAGGAAACCCATCTCGGCCGCGATCTCGTTCTTTCGGTCGTGACACATCCTTCATGACCATAGGTTATTATTTTCCATTGTCCAAGGTCAAAAATAATAATCCTTGACAAATAAACCCCAAGTTATCGGCATTACTACAGAATACTGGGGGCTAGTGGAACATTTTATTTGTGTCATCTGGATGAATTGACCCTTTAAATCATTGAGTCACAGTAATCAATAGTGTGTTGCAAAGCTGGAAAAAAAAATCAACATTTTGAATAGTTCCCACTACAACGGTGAGGTTCGAGTAGATTCATAGAATCAGTCTCCCTTTACGAGCCATCTGCAAACACATCCATTCTCAATAGTGCCAAAAGCTGCGTGAGGAACACTCTGCCATCAGGAAAGTGGGCCTTTGGTCAACTTGATTGTGATAGAAAATACTTATCTGTGCCGCCCCACCCGAGACAGATCAGGTAGCTGACAGAACGGAGAACATGTTCAAAGTGATCCCTGATACTCACATGACTTGGACATGACGGTATGAAGAACCCCTACATACAATGCCAACAAAGCTGCAGTTTTATCATATCTTTTTTAATAATACTTAATTGTTGCCCAAGTGTGGAACATCCTCCCTGATTCCTCTCTGATACATGCTTGACACAACATCAGATTATCTTCACCTAAACCAGCCTGAGAGTCTGTTTGATTCACCAGACAGTATTGTGTGTGTGGGTAAGCTTTGATTAAAGGGCCCATGTCATGCTCTTCCGGTTATCACCGTCCCCTTGTGTTATGAAGGTTGTTCTGCATGTGAAGGTCTGCAGAGTCAAAACCCTCAGAGTGCACCCTGTAGCGAGTACACCTCTAACACAGAGAAGACCTGTCTGTGCTGCCCCCGAACGCCTCGTTGGACATTTCTCTTTTTCCATGGTTTCTTCCGGGAACCAAAATGGCCAATCCGCGGAGCTCCTCAGACGCCAGGATCCCTTGGCGTCACTGTCAAACGCAGTGGGGGGACCTTTAGCGTACATTTTCAACTAACAGGGGGTCCCATTGACTTGCATAGAGCTCCCTGGTTGGTACACATACTTTACATGATGCTGTCTGAGAAACCAATGTGAGTTTGGAACATTGCACAGTATAAATCTATTCTAGTAGACCTCAACAACGGGATTATGATCAGTAGAAATGGCCATGACATGGGACCTTTAAAAACTCAGCTTTAAAATTACAATAGTTTTCTGTGGGGAGTCATTCTATAAAATGTATAGATGTGCATACATCCTATGATTATGCAGCAGGATATTTCTTGACTGTATTTATGCACTATTTGAACCTCCTTTAAAGCATTTCATAATGTCTTAAAGGGGACCTATCATGCAAAATGCACTCTTGTACATCTTTCTACAGTCCTAATTTTCCCTTTATCCATTTCACTCACCTATACATAACCCACCACCCTACACACTTTATACTTCCTAACCTCCCTTCTAACACTTTTCATACCCTTCAATCACCCTCAATCACCCTAAATCCAAAAAAACACTACCCTACTATATCATCAACTCTATTACCCAAACACCACACTTTCATCTCTTAATTCCCCTCTTCCACCTTTCCAATCTCACTCCTCTCATTCTCTATACTACCAAATCCTTCCATAAATATTCTCATACTACATCCCCCCCATCTTCCTCCTTCCAACCAATCATTAATCCCATTAATCAACATAAAAAACATCATATTAAAAAACCCATCTTCCTTACCCTACATCAAACCCCCCACAATCCACCATCCAACACACCACCTATACTTTCACCATATCCTCTCTCCCTTACAACCTTCCCCTCCTCCTATACTTCTCCTATCTCATTCTTCTTTTCCACACTCACCTTCCATCCCTCCCAACATCCATATCACAACACCTCAACAACCATTCCCATAACACCCACTACCTCCCATCCACCCAAAAACCAATCCATAAACATTCAAACCCCCCAATTAAAAAATAAAAAAAAAATTTTATAATTTATTTATATAACATTTACATTCACTCCTCAACTACAATACTACTAATAACATATATCACTCCTATTCCTTCTTACAATAACTAACTATAAAATATTCTCTAAAATAACCTCATATCAAACCAATAATCAATCTAACAAATAATCCCCATAACCAATCATAACTACCTATTCCCTACACAATAACCCATCCCATCCACCCAAATACACATTCCAATCAAAATTATACTCCTTTATATATATTTTTGACTTTCGTAACAAATCTTTTATCATGTCCTTCTTTCTTCTTATTCTCTAAATAAAACACGGAGGACGGAGATCTCTTTTTGTCCCCCTCTTCTGACAGCCCAGCAGCTGATCTCAAAGCACGCTCCCCTCTCCTGCGGGGGGGCGTGGTCAGCTGCAGGGGGCGTGGTCAGCTACAGGGGCCGTGGTCAGCTGCAGGGGGGCGTGGTCAGCTGCAGCTCACAGAATCAGCCCCCTGCAAAAACAGCGCTGGAAAGAGCAAATGGAGCGAAATGAGGCATGGCTAAAATGCAGGATCTTTTTGGTATTTTGAAAAAAAAACTATATTTATATACTTTATATAGGTATGGCCCTACAATATATTGTTCAAATATAGCATGATATGTCCCCTTTAATTTTAATCATTCTCAAAATTACGAAAGTACTAGAAATGCACATTCCTTCTTTGTATCATTTGAGATGTTCTCCTGTGAACTGCTTCCTCTGTTCTTTATTACGTGTAATGTTGTTCTATCTGAATGCATGGCTCAGGTGAGGTCAGTAATGTATGTCAATCACAGCCAGTATGATGAAGGCCCGCTGGTGAGAGTGATGCTGGAGATGATTTGTTTTTTACAGACATTTTAATTGGAACAAAATAATTTAATTATTTCTAAATATTCTGAAAAGAATTCAGCACAAGTGCAGAGAATAAATACTTCTCAGTTGCAATGCAACAACTGTGTTTGCTTGCTTTTTCCAATGTATAAATGTGAAGCTGGGACAGCCAGATGTTTCAACCTCTCTATTTTCCTGTTTAAGGTTTCTTCTCTCCCTGCATACAGTCCTCTCACTCCCTGCATTTTGACACGTCCACTCTGTCCTTCATTCTATTCCAACTGAACTGTTTCTTCCTCTGTCCCATGCTACGCTCTTTCCACACTCATGCAATGCTTTGGTTGATCACTCATTGTCCTGTCCTGAGCTTTCTGAAGCAGAGCCCTGTTTGTGATCTTGATGAGGTAAGCTTGCTACAGACTGTAAGTCACACGGACGTCCCATCAAGCTTAACTCATCACCAGCATGTCCATGTGAAGGCCAGAGTGCTTCAGGTCTCCTTTTTACAGATTGCACCCTACATGACGGATGAATGAGAGCTCTGTGTGACAGGAAGCATGCACCATGTTGACCATGTACTTGTTCCTCTGCAGGGTTTTCTTTATTCCCAGTGCATGCGAGTCATTTTGGACAGTATATATTTATTTATTTATTTATTTTGAGCAGGTTTCTTAGAAGATTAATCAGAACTGATGGAGCATTTAAAGGATGGAGTAAAAGTAGTTATTGCAACACTCGTATGTGTTATGTACTTTGAAAGAACAGCTACGCCACAGTCATGGCGCGTTTCCACTGCAGGCCTCGCTCGGTTTGGTTAGGCCTTATTAGGCCTGGCTCACTTTAATGCTGCGCTTCCATTACAGTTTAGGAACTGGGGTAGTTACTATAGTAACGCAGTGTAGGCGGAGCCGTGACGTCATCTTCAATGAGCGCCCCAAAAAACAGCACAGCCGTTAGCTGTTAGCACTCAGAGCTCACAGCTCCTCATATCTGTTCAGAAACTAGACACAAGTGAAACAAGTACAAACCACAGACTGCCTGTGTCATGGAGAATACTATGGGCTCAGAACAGTCTCATAATACACACATGCTCCATACTTGTGTTTTTCAATGCACACACAAATGTATTCCGTTTCATATACATGTAAATAAAATCCAAATACAGAAAAAAGTTTTACATATGTATTTTTGATCCTCACATATTTGTTTTCCGTTTAAATCCCCTGAACCTACAAACAGCTCTCTGTGCACGGATCGCTTTGCATTCGTGTGTGGGTTTTTTGAGACTCCCCTGACGGTCAGCCGATTCGTAATTGTAATTTTTTCTATCTATAGCCAATCAGATGTCTCTTCAATTCTAAGCCAATCACATGAGCGCGCCCCCACGAGGGTAAGATTACTTCATATACGCATTTTGCGCAGTCCGGTCAGCTCGCTAAACAGAGGGAGGAGCATCAGGCTCATGCAGAGCAGCGTGTCTCGGTCAGACTCAGCAGCTGATCTGATCTCTCTCTCGTGTCCGGTTACACTTCACTCGCGTTTATGTCCATATCGATCAGATCTAGCTCTCCTGATCGGCCTTTATAGAGAGCACCGATCAAACTATTACGAGTGAATATCGGCCGATAATGACCGGCGGGGCTCGCCCCGTTAACAGGTCACTGTCTAGCACTGGCTTCGTAGTGCACTGATCGATTGGGCTAAGCTAACCTGTAGCTGCTCCCTCCACACTCACAACAACTTCATACAGACATAAATAAAGCAGCTGTATTCGCCACACAGGAAACACACATTTAAAACGGTTTTGCCTTCCGTTTTTGTGTACACAAGCATTCATCAATGGTTCGGAAAGTGGCGCTGTACCTTAATAATATAAAGGCTTGTATTTGCGTGCATTTCCTGTTCGGAAAGTGGCAATGTGCTGAGAGTGGAGGTGTCCTGACATTAGCGCCTGCAGGCAGGCTCCATGGAGCTGTCAGCTCCGGACTGCGCAAAATGCGTACATGAAGCGCTACGTCATGAACGCAAGAAATCTACCTTCGTCGGGGCGCGCTCATGTGATTGGCTTAGAATTGAGGAGACATCTGATTGGCTATAGATAGAAATAATTACAAGTACGAATCAGCTGACCGTCAGAGGAGTCTCAAAAAACCCACGCACGAATGCACAGCGATCCGTGCACAGAAAGCGGGTTGTGTTGCAGGTGCAGAGGATTTAAACGAAAAACAAATATGTGAGGATCAAAAATACACATGTAAAACTTTTTTCTGTGTTTGGATTTTATTTACATGTATATGAAACGGAACACATTTGTGTGTGCATTGAAAAACACAAGTGTGGATCCGGAAATACAAGTTTGAATCCTTTTGCGGATCATGAAATATAAGTGTGAATCCTTCTGTGCGCATGTGTGTATTATGAGACTGTTCTGAGCCCATAGAATACAGTCACTGGTTTATTTATGTCTGTAGGCCGTTGTTGTGAGTGTGGACGGTCAGAGCATATATAACGTTAGCTTAGCCAATCTCCATTTAGAAAACACGCATGTTAAAAGGTTGTTCGCCTGCCGTCTGTCTGCAGACTTGTCAAAGCATTAATTCATGGTTTTTATTAATTCATGGTTTTTACTAACCGGTATGAGTATGTTGTTACTTCGGCATCATTTAGAAACATTTATTACAATTAAATCACGGTCAAATATGTTCATCTTGTTGTAGTTGTGCCCCCTTGCCAGCGATTCTCTCTCTAGTTTAGCATACTCAGCCCGACTCAGCCTGGTTGTTCCTGGCCCTAGAACCACGATTTTGTCGGGCCAGAAAAAAGGTGAAAAAGTAGCCCCGGGCCAAAACTAGGCCAAGTGGAAACGCAACCAAAAACGGGCCCCGCACGGCTCGGCACGCTTAAAGCGAGTTCCCCGCTGCAGTGGAAACGCGCCATCAGTGTCTTCCCGTCTGTTGGAACAACATCCCCCTTTGGCTTTTTACTGTTCGACGATCCCTTCCAATTCAGGCCTCGACCTTCATTTGGAAGAGAGTGCTACATGGCCAATAGAGACGGGACTTATTTTAGAACCTAGACTTATTACTCCTTCAACATACATACAGCAAATGAGTATTGTATTAAGATAGACAAGAATGTGAGCCTATCCTAGATGTAGTCCAGAAGCTTTTTGGTCTGATGGGTGTCTGAGAAACCACAGAGCTAACCATAGTGTGTCGCTGCAGTCATCATCCCCGTGTGTTTGTTATGCTTGATCGTGCATGTATCACATGACTTCTGGTCCTTTTGGCTCTGCTCTCCTCAGACCCTCACTGTGAGTTCTCCTGCAGGGCATCGAGCGTCTGAAGGGAGAGACGGGGAAGTGGGGGAAGGTTCCGTGTTGGGAGGCCATGCAGATGGCGTTCGGCGGCCCCTTCTCTCTGTCCTGGTGCAGCCCCTTCGCAGGGCTGAGCTGCACACGGAGCCCTGCCGAGCACACCCCCCTCCCCCAGGGGGACATCATCGAGGAGGACGTCATAGAGATACCGTTTACCTAGCCCCGTCTGGGCTCAGGAACACATTTTATGTTTCAGTCTTGGAGGTTTCTCTACGAGGACTTGGCTTTCTGATAGGGTGCACCAGCTCCAGCGTTACCAGGCGAACGCGCAGGGAAAGCTCTTGTTTTATTCATAATTCCCCGGTAATGAGGAGTATCAGGGGATTTCTGTCCCAGGTGCAATCATTTGTGAAACCTCTGTGTACTTTGCGCCCTCTTCCACCACTTACCATCTTTCCAAAACATCTGGTCCAATCTGCGCTGAATCCAAGTCCACTATGTCCACCATAAGACCCAACAGGGCTTTATAAATAGAAAGAAACCACTTGGGATTTTATTTATGTTTTTATTTTTAAAGATTTCACATTATATCACATGTAAAACTTCCATGTTCTTGTACAGAACATTACAGTATACTCTGGCTCTACAGGCTGCTTTCTCTCTCTGCTTGCTGAGCACCAGCTGAGCATTTCATGTTCATAAGAGGCAGACCACTTGGCTTTAGCTCGGACATTTGAAAGACCATCAGGAATATGCTCAGCTGTGCGAGTTCTAGATCTTTGGAGCCATACCAAATCATTATTAGCTCACTTAAAAAAACTAACTTTGGCCAAAAACACGTACTGCCATTTGTTCAGCTGTGTATTGAGTTATGTGAGCTGCAGGCTCTCAGCCAAACACAGCGGCTAATGACAGTATTAGGTTCTTTAAAACTTGTGATTCACCTTAACCTGGGAAGTCCTTAAGCAAATTAACACCAACAATATAAGGCGTATTGGTCCAGCATTATGCACCATTAGTTGTGGACAAACGGTGATACACACACGGCTGACTGCACGACCCCTGGCCGAGATACAGAAAGGGGTTGCAGAACCGAGTGCTGACACCTTCCAGCTCCTCCACCTCTCCAAAGCCTTTCTGACCTGAGAGGAGGAAGGATTCTAATGCTGAGATGGGTGATTGCAACCAACTGAATTAATGTAACTTTGTGCCTTAAAGGTATTGACAAGCAAATATAACAGTGTTGGGAGAAACATTTGATATTAATGTTTAATAACTCGTGTCCAGTTCTGCTGTCTGTTTCTGCATATGCCATTTTCAGTGGATGACTTCATGTGGATGAGATCATTGTCGTTGAGTAAACGGCAGAATAAGGGCTTTTAACTGTTAAACGGGTGCTGGGTGTCATGGGACCATTCTTCAAACTGTGTGATCATTGTATCTATTCTGTACATTATACCATACTGTTTGTAAGCATTTCATTATTTTTTTACACTCACCCTCAGTTTTACATGAGATAAAAAAGTATGTACAATAAAATGGGAAAATGGACTCTTGGCTGTTTTTAATTAATAGAACGGGAATGGATCAGTGGGACACTCTTCAGGGGAAAAAGGCATCGGAGCCGGCTCTAAGCACCGAAAACCGGTTCTCGGCTTCCCGGCAAGAACCAATACGTCACGCTTACGTCAGAGGGGGGCGAGATTAACCTGAGCTAACAGTTCATGGCGAGTACGGCAAATAAAAGTTGTAACAAGATGTAGCGCTGAACAAAGTGACTAGAACGCAACCACACACTTATAAAGGCAGGCAACACTAACCAGGCTTCGTGTGGTTCTGTTTATGTACCTTCCTTTGACCATCCGTTCACTTATCGATCATGGTGGAGAGAGGCAGACGTTTTGTCTTGTATTATAGCAGCTATCGGATGGAATCAACACAGGGGCTGCACAGGTTGTCGTGTCCGACTATCACAAGTAGAATCATAATGAAAAGATGGTGGTGTACTCGATATCCACATCTAGTAATTCATCGTAAGGCTCAATGGTACACAGCATCCCAGCTCTTTAGGCACTGGTCAGAGTTGGACTACACTCTGCGGTGACTTAACGGTAGACTAAACTCCGGTGCACGAGCAGCACTGCAGCGGTCGGTAAAGGCCGCTGAACCACATTAATAAACAATGAAGCACGGCACTCTGGAGAAAAGTATAAGGCTTGAGAAGTACACTGTAAACAATGTTGCTTTAGTAAAAATAAAAAATAATGTGTCAACAGTTTCCAAGCAATTTTAAGAGTTTAGTCAACTTTTGCATCTTTTGAGTTGGTGAAACGCACTTTTTTGAGTTTTCCTCTACTTAAAAACAATGTGTCAACAGTTTCCAAGCAATGATAGGAGTTGGGTAAACTCACTAATGTGATTGTTTCTGCATGTGAAAAGATGAGTTGAGCCTACAATTAAAAGCCCAGATATGAAGTGTAACCAATGCCAATAACAATCTGCTCAGAACCACACGAGGATAAAGTAAATTATAAAACACAATTGAGTTGCCGGAACCTATAAATGACTAACTCTTTCTGATTTCAATCCATCCCTTTAAATATTTGAGAGCATTGAAACATTGCAGATTAAACAAATACATTAAAAAAGGGAACGTTATGGACATGGTAATACATTTGATTAAGATTTGATTATTTCAAAACAGTTTTCATAAAACAGTAACAAGTTAAGCACAACACATTGACATACATGCAGACACATGGCTATTACTTGATGGTTATAACTGCATCTGGCTCGTGGGCAACGTGTCACTTCATGCGTCACGAGCCTGTTGCACTTCGACCTCTGCTGTTCCCTGTAAATACAAACAAAACACTCAATTAAACCATGTGTTTTCCTCAACAAGAAAAATGAAATCCGTCTTGAAATCATAAGGAGCCAGTTTACATTAGCTGCTAACAGACGGTAACAGAGGTGCTCCTCAAGGGCTTTAAGTCATCACAAAAAGGCTGCTTTGCAAGAAATGCACCACATAGTCATGATAAGAGAGAGCGCAGGCCAGTCTACATGGACGCAGGCAAGGCACGTCTCTGTCCAAAGGTTCCATGACGGAGTCGATCATGTTTTAAAATATCCCTCTGAGTGGTGACACTAGTGCTGCATAGTTCACATCTCCATCCCATCTGTGATTAAACAAATAGAAATGGGTACGTTTCCCTGATGCTCATTACATTAGTATGTAAACATAACACGTCTTGAGTTAACCTCTGAAACAACAACTAGTCTGACACACTCGAGGGCTCCGGATGTGAACCTGAAGTCCACAGCAGGGGCAACATGTCTTCAAGAGGAGGGGTGACTGTTTTCTGGTGAGGCAAATAAAAGAACAACATAGTTACATGATCAGTGGCGACTGGTCATTAGGGGCAGGTGGCACAGCCCCACCTAGTGTCAGCAGAAAGTATTACAAATAATGATTACAAAAAAATGCAAAAAATGTATTAAAAATTAATTAAATATATTTTAAGATCATGTTTAATCATCTGATTCGTCTGTACATTGCTGTTTTAGTCTGTTCTTCTAATTAGTGTCTACAGTGTGTGCCTATTGAGCTGTTTCGAGCCATGTGGGACAAAACCCGATCCTGCCCCTCCCTCTCACTGTCTAAGTGAACGGTGACTGTAAAAACTACACTGCGCATGCTCAGAGTATTTTCCAATTTAATGTGTGTGGCAAAAAATAATGACCATAGGGGCATAGTGCTGCCATCCCCACCATACGTCATCTCACATCATTCAGAGCTGATTGGCTGTAAGTACGTGTGCCGCGAAAAGTGTGGTGTGTGAAGAGGAGACGAGAGAGAGCTGCAGTGAGGCGTCCTAAAACCAGGAAGTAAGCTGCGCATGGCTTCCCTCCACAAAAAAGCAATGATATTTCTCCATAGGATTTGAGAAAATAGCTCAAAATAAGATCTGTGGGAAACGTAGCTGTTAGATAAATGTACGTTTTGTTAAGCCGGATAATATCCACATGTCTACCCTACTTTTATCATTTTCGAATCATAAATCTATTGATTAGATTAGATTTATGATAGACTTTTGAAACTACAAGAAGATAAGGAGGACTTTTACAAAAAAGTAATAGAGATGTTTGTCCAGAAGGATAGACAAATGGACTTCATCTTCAAGTCAAGGTAAGACCGCCATGTTATTGAAAATGGGGGGTTCGTCCCCACATGTTGCCTCAAACGTGTTCATGTGCGGGTTAAAGCTAAACAAGGGGTCTTTCAGCCGTGATTTGGGGACTAAGATACTTCAGTCATTTTATATATATCAATTTTATTTAGGCTAAGTTATCTTTAAAGTCACTTGTACAATGATATGAATAATAATACACTTTATTTATATAGCACCTTTCATGCTTGACGCAGCCCAAAGTGCTTTACAGAGTAGGACAACACAAATGACAATAACAAATGAGGAACATCATTAAAATACATGAAAACAATAGAACATGAACAGTGATACTACTGAAAATGATAAGCCAAATAAAAAATATAGGTCTTTCATTTACTTTTTAAAATTCCAATTGAGGTTGCCGTTCTAAGATCAAATGGGAGGCTGCTCCACAGTGTGGGGCCAGACACACAGAAAGCAGCCTCCCCAGTGTTCTTGTAATGCACTCTATAGGTACTTTTAAAAGTGAAACATTGGAGGATCTAAGTGTCCTTGCTGGTTGATCAAATGAGAGACAGTTACATATGTTGGGCAAGGTTATGTAAAGCCTGGTAAATGATTACAAGCACTTTAAAACCAATTGTGAAGAGCCCCGGTAACCAGTGCTTGATTCCAGCACAGACCAAGTGTGCTCTCTCTCTGTGTGTTTGGTAACGTCCTGGCTGCAGCATTCTGAACTCAGTGCCATTTATTCGTGGATTGTTTCGGGAAACCAGTAAACAGAACAGCAATAATCCAAGAGACTAGTAATACAAGCATGACAACCATTTCAGCATCACTCTGAGTTAAACATGGTCTGATCCTGCCGGCAATGTTCCTTAAGTGGAAAAACAACGTTTTTACAACCTTGTTCAAATGGCTTGCATTTTTAAATCACAGTCAAACATTACCCTGAGATTTGTAACTTTAGTTTTTATACATTTGGACATGCTGGAAAACAAAGGCTCTACTCTCTGCCGTTCTGCTTTTGGGCCTACTAGTAACATTTCAGTTTTTTGCTCATTTCTATTTAATGAATGAGAATAAGAATAATGCAAGATTTCTTTTCAGCACTGTAGCCAGGCTGACAGAGAGCCACAGCTCCATTGAGCCTTCTATTCCCATAGCACTCAGTAGTAATGATTTTATGTGCTTTTTTAACGATAAAATTGTTACTCTTAGAAACAAAATGAATGACCTCTTGCCTTCGACCAGTATAGTGTTATCAACAGCTCCCGGAATCGTAAGTTCTAATATTACACTAGAAAGTAAACTAGAATGCTTTTCAGCCATAAACCTTGAACAATTACATTCAATGATTCTCTCTTCTAAACCATCAACGTGCATGTTAGACCCAATTCCAACTAAGCTGTTGAAGGAAGTTTTTCCATTAATTAGCACTTCTTTATTAAATATTATGAATATGTCTTTATTATCAGGCTATGTTCCACAATCATTCAAAGTAGCAGTGATAAAACCGCTTCTTAAAAAGCACAACCTCGATCCAGAGGTTTTAGCCAACTATAGACCTATTTCTAATCTTCCGTTCCTCTCAAAAATTCTTGAGAAAGCGGTCGCAAAACAGCTGTGTGATTACTTAAAAAACAATGATTTATTTGAAGATTTTCAGTCTGGCTTTAGAACACATCATAGCACAGAGACAGCTCTGGTTAAAGTCACAAATGATATTCTAATCGCCTCAGACAAGGGACTTGTCTCTATTCTTGTTCTGCTCGATCTCAGTGCTGCATTTGATACTATCGACCATGATATCCTATTGCAAAGACTAGAGCACTTAGTTGGCACACAGGGTGAAGAGTAGTAGGCTGCTCTCGCGTTACGCAGTGCTTTCTTATATTCATTGAGAGTAATATGCCAAACTAAAGAAGATTCTTCAAGTTTAGTGGAACGCCATATCCTTTCAAGTTGTCTAGACTTTTGCTTTATTTTGCGGGTTTCGGCATTATGCCATGGAGCTAATCTATGTTGCTTTATTTTCTTCTTTTTCAAAGGAGCAACAGAGTCTAATTGTATTCGCAGCGCATCTATAGCACTATCAACAACATGATCAATTTGGGGTGGTGTACATTTTGTATAAGTTTCCTCCCCTACATGCAGACATGCTATCGAGTTAAGTATTGGTGGAATCTCTTCCTTACATGTGTATCTATCTCTGGTTCTCATCCTACATGTTCACCCTGGACTCGAGGGAAGCGTGCTTGGACGCCTTGTCAGTTCTGTTTCTCACTATATTCTTCCTGCCCCGTTTGCCTTGAACTCTTCCAGGAGAGTGTGTTGACGTTGACTCGTTGGGCCTTTCCTCCTGTACTTGTTTGTACCCAGTTCTTTCCTTTACCTGAATCTAGGAGAGGGCATTTAGGCCTCTCTACTTCCTGCTTTTGATTAGTTTAGTTTTTCACCCCCTTTCCCTTGAACTCATTTATACAGGAGAGTGCACTTACGTAGTCACGTTGTGCCTCTCGGCGTGTACTTTGACTTTCTGTCTCTTTGGAGAGTGCTAGTACGTTGGATACGTTGGCCTAACCCTCTTCACTGGTATCCCATGTCCCCTCTTCATAATGTGGGTCTTTATAATCTCCCCCCTATTCTAAGGGGAAGCATGATGGTGCCTTTTCTTTTCAATGTCTGGCTTTGTGTTTCTTCACCTCTTACTCGTTTCATAGTTAGGAGAGTGCATCACGTCGTCACGTTGTGCTTCTCTTCCTGTTCCTGGCTGTTCTTTCATACCCTTGTTTCTCTGAGAAGAGAAGACATACTATTCTAAGAAGGAGCTGACACATGGCGTCTCTTCACTTGTACACTTGAGGGGTCAGAGTTCATATGGTGAGGGATTCCATGAGCGGCCTGTGCCTTTACCTTGGACTTCTAATAGAACTGCTCGGGTCTTGATAGATTGAGTGGGAAGTTCATGAGATCTTTCTAGAGGGTTATCAAGAATAACTTTTATCCAATGACCTTCTCCCTCTCTGTCTGTGTCTGTGTCTTCTCTTGTTCTGATTAACCCGGCCACATCTTTGTTCTTGTTTTGTATCTATATCTACGCCGGGATCCGGAGTCGAGGCTGATCCTCTTGCTGTAGTCCTGTGTCCTGGATCCTCTGTCCTGAGTTCTGGATTAAGTCGTGGACTTTGGGTCGTGGCTGAACCTGTCTCTGCGGTCCTGCCTTGGGTCTCGTCATGCTGCTTCCCTGATGGCTTCCACAGGACTGTAGCTGACATCCTCGTGGATTCATCTTCTTATTACAGACACATGCATTTCCTAACATTCGGTCTACATGCTGTAAAATGTATTATCTCTTGGATTCACACACGGCATCTATTGCACGTCTGTCCGTCCTGGGAGAGGGACCCCTCCTCTGCTGCTCTCCCTGAGGTTTCTCCCATGTTCCCCTTAAACGGTGGGGTTTCTCTGGAAGTGTTTCCTTGTACGATGTGAGGGTCTAAGGACAGAGAGTCTGAGGACAGAGGGTCTGAGGACAGAGGGTCTGAGGACAGAGGGTCTGAGGACAGAGGGTCTAAGGACAGAGGGTCTGAGGACAGAGGGTCTAAGGACAGAGGGCCTGAGGACAGAGGGTCTAAGGACAGAGGGTCTGAGGACAGAGGGTCTGAGGACAGAGGGTGTCGTTTTTTCTCATACTGATATTCTGAACAATCTGTGCTGCTGTATTAGCTGTAAAGTGTTTCTACTGTAGGCTATTTGTATTATATGTACAGCACTTTGGCTCCACCAAACATTGTTTATAAATGTGCTATATAAATAAAACTTGATTTGATTTGATTTGAAAAGTGAAAGTACTCTGAAGATTGGTCTTTTTCAGAATGATATACATCATAATGTTTGAATGTGATTTAAAAATGCAAGCCATTTGAACAAGGTTGTAAAAACGTTGTTTTTCCACTTAAGGAACATTGCCGGCAGGATCAGACCATGTTTAACTCAGAGTGATGCTGAAATGGTTGTCATGCTTGTATTACTAGTCTCTTGGATTATTGCTGTTCTGTTTACTGGTTTCCCGAAACAATCCACGAATAAATGGCACTGAGTTCAGAATGCTGCAGCCAGGACGTTACCAAACACACAGAGAGAGAGCACACTTGGTCTGTGCTGGAATCAAGCACTGGTTACCGGGGCTCTTCACAATTGGTTTTAAAGTGCTTGTAATCATTTACCAGGCTTTACATAACCTTGCCCAACATATGTAACTGTCTCTCATTTGATCAACCAGCAAGGACACTTAGATCCTCCAATGTTTCACTTTTAATAGTACCTATAGAGTGCATTACAAGAACACTGGGGAGGCTGCTTTCTGTGTGTCTGGCCCCACACTGTGGAGCAGCCTCCCATTTGATCTTAGAACGGCAACCTCAATTGGAATTTTAAAAAGTAAATGAAAGACCTATATTTTTTATTTGGCTTATCATTTTCAGTAGTATCACTGTTCATGTTCTATTGTTTTCATGTATTTTAATGATGTTCCTCATTTGTTATTGTCATTTGTGTTGTCCTACTCTGTAAAGCACTTTGGGCTGCGTCAAGCATGAAAGGTGCTATATAAATAAAGTGTATTATTATTCATATCATTGTACAAGTGACTTTAAAGATAACTTAGCCTAAATAAAATTGATATATATAAAATGACTGAAGTATCTTAGTCCCCAAATCACGGCTGAAAGACCCCTTGTTTAGCTTTAACCCGCACATGAACACGTTTGAGGCAACATGTGGGGACGAACCCCCCCTGGGTGTCACTCAACGCAATATCTGAATAGACACAGCTGTCATTGTTTTCTTTGGTCTGTTGCATTAAGGTACAGCATGGCATCAGGACCTGCCTTCAAAACTAACATGTACAAAAGGTGTCGATGGGTTAGCCTCCACGGCGTGTGTACAGACGGATTCCTTACTGTATATACTGTACCAGCTTTTACTTTTGAAAGCACGTAGTCTTGTCATTAGAGTTGCACATATAGTATCTGTTTACACAGACAGTCAGCCTGGCAAACGAGGAAGTGTCCCACATCACCTACTGGCTGGCAAGCCATAAGAATAGAGGGACCCAGATCATTTCAAAGTAATGGATTTAACAAAAACAAAAAAGTCTGATAGAGTGTGAGTATCAGTAAAAGCAACATTAAGCTTAAACGGCTCTGTGTGCGGTTACTCACAAAAGCTGATTCAAACTGTGCTTACCCCAGGTTCAAGGGTTCCAGAGTTGGGAGAAGTACTCAGATCTTGTACTTGAATAAAAGTAGAAGTACTCAGATCTTGTATTTGAGTACAAGTACTGTAGAAGTACCAGAGTGTAGGAATACTCTGTTACAAGTAAAAGTCCTGCATTCAAAATGTTACTCAAGTAAAACTAAAATTACAAAAGTATTAGCATCAAAATATACTTAAAGTACCAAAAGTGGGAGTGCATCTGACAAAGAGATAGGTTGTTGTGCTCTCTATCTCAATCAATCAATCGATCAATGTTTATTTATATAGCCCAATATCACAAATGTTACATTTGTCTCAGTGGTCTTCACAGTGTGTACAGAATATCAGTATGACAATACGACACCCTCTGTCCTCAGACTCTCTGTCCTTAGACCCTCTGTCCTCAGATCCTCTGTCCTTAGACCCTCTGTCCTTAGACCCTCTGTCCTGGGAGAAATGGGAGAAACCTCAGGGAGAGCAACAGAGGAGGGATCCCTCTCCCAGGACGGACAGACGTGCAATAGATGCCGTGTGTAAATTGAAAAGATAATACATTTGCAACATAGGTAGTCCAAATGTTTGGAAATGCATGTGTGTATAATAGGAAGATGAATCCACGAGGATATCCATCCAGGACCGATGATCCAGGACCACAGCCACGACTCAAGATCCAGCGCTCGCGATCCAGGACACAAGACCGCAGGATCATCCATGACTCCGGATCCCGGCGTATATAGACACCAAAAGGAAAGACATTTGGGGAAGCTGGGTTAATCGGAACATGAGAGTACACGGGTACAGACAGAGAGAAGGAAGAAGTAAGATGTCCCCCGACAAACTAAGCCTATATCAGCAAAACTAGGGGCTGAATCTAGTCAGCCCTAACTATAAGCTTTATCAAAAAGGAAGGTCTTAAGAAGTTATCGTTCATTCATCCAATTATTTACAACATTAAGGTAAAAAGGTTGTTTACAGAACCGGGGTTTTGGGGGGAAATGGAGTTCTACAATTGTGTGTCATCGCATCGGCGTAACTGATATTTCACATTGTAATAGTTTATGATATTGCCAAGAGGGAGCATGTATAATGAAAATAGAATAGGGCCCAGAATGCTTCCTTGAAGAACTCCATATTCAATGTTAAAGGTTTGTGACACAAACTCTCCCAAACTTACAAAGAATTTCCTTACAGACAGGTATAAGCGAAACCATCCGGACTGTCCCTGAGAGACCCCCATTTCTCAAGACGGTTCATTCAGATACTGAGATCGATTGTGTCAAATGCTGCACTCAGACCTAAAAGAAAGAGGACAGCTACATTGTTGGAATCGATTATCATTCTCAGGTCCTTCACTACCTTTAATAAATCTGTGTCAGTGCTGTGGCTTGTTCGATAGCCAGACTGGAATGTATCAAACATGTTATCGTTGTTAAGGTGATGGAGTAATTGGTTGAAAACAATCTTTTTATATTATCAAATTATTTTGAACCCACTCTCTGCGCATTGTACAGTACAGTATGTGTTCACAAATGCAGCTTGATGCTAATATCTATCTGTCTGACACAGAAGCAATTATTTGGACTTTTGCGGATGCACCTTTTTAAACACAACTGGTCCGCAAAGTATTTAAATAGGGATTGCGATCTAAATAGAATGTAGAATTTGTGGAATACATTTTTCCTGTGATAACGTAGGACATCTTATTTCATGGGGACCTTACGTTGGAGTCCACAGAGCGATGAGCAGGACAGGGTGGGGAGGATTAGAAGAAAAGATAACATGACATCGTTGAGTGAATCGCCAAACACCAAACCTTTCACATGTTATGTTTTCACTAATGACATAAGAAACACAAATACGCCAAACTTCAATATGCCTTCATTCAACCAGATCCAACCGGCATCATGTCCCACACATATAAGTCTCTCCACCCTGCCTCCGTCCACAGCACTCCTCCAGGTCAGCTACAGGTACAGTACCGCCGCTCTGCTCAGAACTCTTACAGGGTCTGATTGGGTTTGGGCTTATTTACATTCTTCTTAGGTTTGTGAAGTGCAGAGCGCTTCTGGAGCCGATCTGAGGCAGCAGATAGGCTCCAGAAGCTGGGGCTGAAGGGAATGATTTAAGGTCAATCACTATTTATATTATTTACACCTCACTATTTATACAGTATAGAGGTAGCTTCTGTACAAAAAGAAAAATATGTTTAGTTATAAGTTCGCTACATTTGTCTCAAAAGTATAGCAAAGATGTACTTTTGGAATACTATGGATACAAAATGTTGGTAATTTAATTAGCATGACATTCAAAATCTGGGTATTTCTTATCGTTTTGTTATCTTTGAATTAGTTTGAGGATTGCTGTTTCTGGAGCGTGCATGTGTCGCTTTGCAGCACCTATGCCACTGAGGACTGGAGACTGTTCTGCACCATCGACTAATACGATGGCATGCATGCATTCTGTAATGGCCTATGTACAGTATATGACATGCCATGTAGCTAACGGTCATTTACGACATCACTTTTATGATTGCTTGCAGTGGCATCCATATTTGAAACTTGAAAGCATGTTTACATCTTAGACGTTGTAGGCTTCCTCAGTTAGTGCATACTCGTTTCCTTCTGATACTGCTGATACTTAACAGTATTAGTGTAAACATAATAACTGTCTTTAGTCATATTGGTGTTACTCTCAACAGTATAGCTACTTGTATAACCATAGCCTACAGCAGGGGTGTCAAACTCAATTTCATCGCGGGCCACATCAGCGTTATGGTTGCACTCAAAGGGCCGGTTGTAACTTTAAGACTATATAAAAATACATATATAAATATGTCATATATATAAAATAATGTATTATATTACATCATTGCCTCTGCATTGGATTATCATCGCATAGGGTAATAACTTCATAATTAACTACGTCTGAAAGCAGAATTATTGGGCAAAGAATTGCAAGTCTCTTCAGTGCGTAATCCAAAATGATTTAAAAAGAAAAGCCAAATTCTGGAGAAAAAAGAAATAGAAGTAACATTTTGAAGTACAAATCTAATTCTGAGAAAAAGGAATTCTATGAAAAAATGCATATTTTTGAAGAAAAAAAGGCAAATTCTGAGAAAAAAGTCATATTTGAGATGCATTGTGGGACATGTAGTTGATGGGCAACATGCTTCTGTAGCATGTAACCATATAATAAACATATTACATTCTTTGCAAGCTCTTGTGGGGCCACATAAAATGAAGTCGCGGGCCGAATGTGGCCCCCGGGCCTTGAGTTTGACACCCCTGGCCTACAGCTATAGCCACTATTACTAATTTGGACTGCTGCCCCCCTTAATTACACACTAAAGGCAATTTAATGAGTGACAAGGTAACAACAATGTCACAATAATCCAGGGTCAATATCTACAGTATATATTAGCCTACAGTCATATATCAATACACCCTGTCCACTGGGGTGAGGGCCGTTTGACTACGCCTTTGTAGATGGAGAGGTTGCGCACCATGTGACCTGCACACAGGCCTGACGTTGATAGGCCCTTGATGCTCCTTTATCTACTAGTAGCCTCCCTCCCACTCCATCAGTGTGTTCTGGAACGTCACAGACGGTGGTCCAGGACAGCTGACAGCTGACAGCAGCTCATTCATACAGATATCATTGTTTTCCTTTCATTGAACATGATCCTAGGTGTACACTGAGAGGCACCAGAGCTAATGCAGACATAGGTTTTGAACCGGCCAGATATCTGTGATAATATTACGAGTTAAAATGGAGACGTTGTGACACTGCTGCTGAGGGCTCTGCTCCCTCCTCACCGGACATGTCCTTCATCAACAAGCAGAACATGAAGTATGACCGAGCATCTGGTGTCCGGTGGCGAGTGGTGTCAGATCTAAGGACACTCAGTGGCTGTGTGGCTGCGGAGCGGTCATGGACAGTTGGTATTTAACTCCAAACACGCCACAATCCTGCGCGTACACACATGCTTGCGTCATGCATGCTTCGCTCTGCTGCTTCTTCAAATAGCCCCGCCCACCCCCTGCTCTTACCTCTGTGGGCTGGCTGAGATCCAGTCCCAGTCTGTGCCTGCTCTACAGATCATTTTGTTCATGTTTTTAAATTAATTTTCTTCCGTTAAATAAGTTTCTTTTGATAAGCCATTGTTTGTCTCTCATGTGTGTCATGGTTTGAGAGCCAGCTCTGTGCCGACACGCCTCCTCAGGGCGGCCCGGTCTGTCTGCGTTCCGCTCTCACTGCAGAGCTTCATTATGCATGTGACACAGGCATCACACCCAGCTTATACTACTATGCAAAGTGTGTCTGTGGGTGCGCACGCCACTAGTGGGGACCCATCTCCACCAGATGTTAGTCAAAGGCAGTCTGCTCATGCCACAATGCCATACCCATGTTTACACCAGAGGAGGAGAGCGGCAAAGAGAGAACAGATGTGCAGAGGGAGGGAATCGTGGAAGTGGGGTTATCTCATACCGATGTATTCCTAACGTGTCCTTAGAGATGATGGTATCTAAGGATGCACGCAAGTTATCTTTATAATGAGTGAGAGCTTCTTTGAGCCACAGTGACAGAGCGCAGAGCCAAGGCCTGGCGAGAGGCACACATTAGATCTGTTCCACTCAATGCCACATTCACGGCATGTTGCTGAGTGCCACGGACGGGCACATGTCACACTAAGCCAAGGTTCTATACACAGTGTAGTCATCATATGACTACACAGTGTAGTCATATGATGACTAACACAGTGTAGTCATATGATGACTACACAGTGTAGTCATATGATGACTAACACAGTGTAGTCATATGATGACTAACACAGTGTAGTCATATGATGACTACACAGTGTAGTCATATGATGACGACACAGTGTAGTCATATGATGTCATATGTATGACTAACCTTGCTTATTCAAAACTATTCCAAATAACCTTCACAAATACATTGGGTTGAAAACTGCACATATTTTTAGGGGAAATGAAAGAAAGCCTCATTCTCAGGATTTGTCACTGACCAGGTCTCCACTTTTATTTTTCATAATTGATATGTTCTTATTGACGTATTGGCCTACTTCATCATCTGAGAGTTAGAACTGGCGAATGGATGTTAAATATCTGTGGGGGGTGGGCGTAAACGCTTTTCCAGAATTGAGTGTGTGTCGGAAATGAAGCACAACACATGATGTTCAACACTTTGTGTGGATGTATCCTGATTCCTTCTCTAGCAGCATGTATATTGGTTTAAAATGCAACTCAACCCTTGTGTGTGTGTGTGTGTGTGTGTGTGTGTGTGTGTGTGTGTGCGTGTGTGTGTGTGTGTGCGTGTGTGTGTGCGTGTGTGTGTGTCTGTGTGTCTGTGTGTGTCTGTGTGTGTGTGTCTGTGTGTGTGCGTGTTTGCGCGTGTGTGTGTGTGTGTGTGTGTACGTGTGTGTGTGTGTGTGTACGTGTGTGTGTGTGTGTGTGCGTGTGCATGTGCGTGTGTGTGTGTGTGTGTGTGTGTGTCTGTGTGTGTACGTGTGTGTGTGTGCGTGTGTGTGCGTGTGTCTGTGTGTGCGTGTTTGCGTGCGTGTGTGTGTGTGTGCGCGTGTGTGTGTGTGTGCGTGTGTGTGTGTGCGTGTGTGTGTGTCTGTGTGTGTGTGTGTCTGTGTGTGTGTGTGTCTGTGTGTGTGCGTGTTTGCGTGTGTGTGTGTGTATGTGTGTGTGTGTGTACGTGTGTGTGTGTGTGTGTGTGCGTGTGCATGTGTGTGTCTGTGTGTGTGTGTGTCTGTGTGTGTGCGTGTTTGCGTGTCTGTGTGTGTACGTGTGTGTGTGTGTGTGCGTGTGTGTGTGTGCGTGTATCTGTGTGTGCGTGTTTGCGTGCGTGTGTGTGTGTGTGTGTGCGTGTGTGTGTGTGTGTGTGTGTGCGTGCGTGTGTGTGCGTGTTTGCGTGTGTGTGTGTGTGTGTGTGTCTCTATCAGCCATGGACATCAGGCCTCTCACAGTGTGTGTGGCCGTCTGCGCTGCACTCTTGGCAGGTAATATGAGCGCAGTATCAACACTGAGTACTAAGTGTTGTTCTTTGTCGTGTGTTAAGTGATGGTACTAAGTGTTGTTCTTTGTCGTGTGTTAAGTGATAGTACTAAGTGTTGTTCTTTGTCGTGTGTTAAGTGATAGTACTAAGTGTTGTTCTTTGTCGTGTGTTAAGTGATAGTACTAAGTGTTGTTCTTTGTCGTGTGTTAAGTGATAGTACTAAGTGTTGTTCTTTGTCCTGTGTTAAGTGATGGTACTAAGTGTTGTTCTTTGTCGTGTGTTAAGTGATAGTACTAAGTGTTGTTCTTTGTCCTGTGTTAAGTGATGGTACTAAGTGTTGTTCTTTGTCGTGAGTTAAGTGATAGTACTAAGTGTTGTTCTTTGTCGTGTGTTAAGTGATAGTACTAAGTGTTGTTCTTTGTCCTGTGTTAAGTGATGGTACTAAGTGTTGTTCTTTGTCGTGTGTTAAGTGATGGTACTAAGTGTTGTTCTTTGTCGTGTGTTAAGTGATGGTACTAAGTGTTGTTCTTTGTCGTGTGTTAAGTGATGGTACTAAGTGTTGTTCTTTGTCGTGTGTTAAGTGATGGTACTAAGTGTTGTTCTTTGTCGTGTGTTAAGTGATAGTACTAAGTGTTGTTCTTTGTCGTGTGTTAAGTGATGGTACTAAGTGTTGTTCTTTGTCGTGTGTTAAGTGATGTTAAATCTCCCTCTCTCCCGCAGCGTGTCATGGTTGTTCTACAGGAAGGGAGTTCATCACCACATTTCTTCCTAATTACCTGCATAGTTATGGGAGACAGCGCACCCTCCATTTGGTTCTGACTACGCAGGACTCCGATGCCACTGTTACCGTAAAGGTGAGAATCAGTGCAGCAGCCCAGAAAGGGTTGTTCCCACATTCATGATGCAGCATTATGGCACATATACATATAGCAATGACGTCAATTCCAATGTACAGTATTAAAGGCTAACGCGCAGAAGCACATCGTATTCACCAAAGACAAATATGTGGTGTGTGTGTGTCTTCTTCTTCTTCTTGTTAGTATTATTTTAAATAGGGAGAAATTGCACAGTATTTCAAGCTAAACGTGACTGTGTCTCCTGGTCACTCCATCATTACTTTGTTGCTGTTTCACATTTCCATGAAAGACAGCATCCAATTTGTTCTAATGCAATTTGTTAATCCTTCACATCCCAGCATATAACATGACCAGAGTTGGGTGTAACGCGTTACTTTGTCGGTAACGGAGTAGTGTAACGCGTTACTTTTATAATTCAGTAATCACACTACAGTTACTAACATTGCCCCGACACGCGTTACTTCGTTACGTCATAATCAAACCTCAACAAACACCTGCAAAGAACACATGCTAAGGTGAAGCTAACGCACATAGCTGTTGTTTATTTATATCACACGTAGTCTGTTCTTCTTCTCTGTTTTCCGGTTGTTGCCTGTTTTGAATGACGAATACACACTACCGCATCGACTTTAGCAGTCTGCGTGATCTGCCTGCAGGGAGGGGCGGGCCGGCCCTGCGAGTAAAGTAACAAGTAAATTAACGAGTAAAGTAACGAGTTACTTTATGTAGAGAGTAACGAAGTAGTGTAATATATTACTATTTTTTAAAAGTAATATGTAATATGTAATATATTACTTTTTTTTAGTAACGACCCCATCTCTGAACATGACATACCATCTCCAGGTGTCTTCCCTGAGGTTCTCCAGGACGCTGCGCCTCCCTGCGGGTCAAAGCCGGTGGGTTCCTCTGCCACATGGATCCGAGCTGAATAAGCAATTTGTTAATGAAAAGTCAGCGGTTCAAATCTCCTCCACTGCTGCGATCTCTGTGGTCTCCTTCAACCGCCGCTTCGCCACAGGAGACGGCACCGTGGTTTCCCCCACAGAGCAGCTAGGTACTGACTACTTCGTGTTCACACCCTCAGGCCGCTCGAGCATGGACAAGCTCGTGGCTATTGTTAATGGCAAGAGCCAGAATAGGATCACCATCTTACCCCGTACCGATGTGTCACTGAGAAATGTGAAGTGGACGCGTGGGAGGGCGAGGACCATACGCCTGGCACCATACGCAACTTACCTTTTACGAGGTCGCACAACTTTGACGGGCACAAGGATCCAATCCCAGAAGCCTGTCGCGGTGTTAGCAGGCCACCAGTGTCTGTCCATGGGCAGGAACTGTGACCACGTGTACGAGCAGCTGCCCCCGGTGCACAGCCTGGGTAAAGAGTACATGGTGCCCAAGACCGGCAGAAGGAAGACCACAAGCCAGGCAGTGATAGTCGCTGTTGAAGACAACACTGAGTTGACTGTGCACTCCAGGAAGCAGTTAAGTTTATGAAGTCATTGTAATATACTGTAGAAGCTACAGCCGTGTGCTGGCAGGCCGATCCACCGATACATCCAACACACACACCCTTCCATCCATCAAAGTAACACATAAATACTACACGGAAAAATATCATGTAATAATTACGTTTGGAAATATCAATTGACTCTAGTTTCATAATGGGCAAAGATAAGTTAATGCAACGCAACAGAAAACACAAACTGAAGGAAAAAAATCACGGCATAGAGCATCGATGAACGATGCTGCGAATACATTACAATACAAGCAACAGAAACACGTCGTCATACAGAACATGAAGACATGACCACAGATCTGTGGTGCAAGTGCTCAGGCTGATTCAATATCGCCATATGCTGTAGGTGAACATTTGACTGGTACTGTTGGTAACCGTCTCTCATAACTATAACTTCTGTCTGAGGATTCAACCCTCTTCTTGTCGTCATAGTTATGAGAAAGGGTTATAAGGTTATCACTTGTCCCTGTTTGAGAAGACAGAGGCATAATTGTGATTTTTGATTTAGCTGCTACTATTTACTCCTTGGTTTTGGACAGTGCTACATATATCAATGTAAATGAGTATTCTTGATATATTATTATACATAATATGTAATAATATATATAGTTAGTCACTTACTTTAATGTTAGTCAAAACATTATTTGTCCTGTACTGTCTATATGATAAGAGAACAATATGTTATATCTCAATTGTAAGTATCTATTGTAAATGAAAGTATCCGATGTGAACTACTCTTCTATAACTAAGTTGTATGACTCCAACAGCAAGCTCGCAAGAGCTGGAGACCTCATCCTGCAAAAACAGATCTACACAGGTCCACTGGTTGTCAAGAGCAACAAGAAAGTAATGGTGCTGCTTCTCAGCGACAACCGTCCATTTGACCCTTTCCTGATAACGCTGATCCCTACCAGCAAGCTGTCCACTGATTGGGCGGTGGAGACAGTGGGGGGGCTTCATAATACTGTGTCCATTCTGTCAGAGAAGGAGGGGGCAGCCAGTGTGAAGGTGTGCTGGTCAGGAAGGTGCAGATCACCTCGGTGGAGTTTCTTCCTGTCGGACAAGCAATGGGCGTGGTCCAATGTAAATGTGGGGCAACAGCAGAGCCATGTGAGGGTGGAGGGCGACGCCCTTATGGCGGTGTACGCCTACGGAGGGAGGCACCGCCATTCATACGGCATTGCAGGAGTGTGTTCTGAAGGTACACACAGATTCCCACACACACACACACACGCACACACACACTATTTCTACATGTATGCTGTACATTGCATAAGTATTTCTATTACAAGTCATATCGCTTGATGTATGCCTGAAAGGGATGCCATTGATGAGTTATAGTGCGTATAGTATATATATGTGTGACGAGTTAAACACATTAGGATGGCATGATTACATATTCTTCCATGTGTTTACGTGTATGATGTGTTTGTATTTTCTGTAGCTGTCACCCCTCCCACACCTCCACCGGACCCTTGTGAAAAGGTGAAATGTCGAGTAAAGGAACGTTGTGTGAAGGGAGAATGTGTCCACGTTTCTACAGCAACCTGCCGTGCGGTCGGTGACCCCCACTACAGCACATTTGATGGCCAACGCTTTAACTTCCAGGTTGGAACATCTTGACCCCTCATCAGCAGCCATTCACTAAGAGTTTCCTTCTCATACTGTTGGTATATTCTGTTGCCACACTGAACACAAACCAAGAACACAACTTCCATGGGAAGTCTTTGATTAAAATGAGCAGTAATCCTTGGTAGGAGCTAGGAATCCATTACTCGAGGAGGATACATCATGTTCATGCATTCATATGATTGTGTGTATATCATGTTGAGACTTCCTATGCATTCCCTACACATTATTATTACTATGTTCTGTGTGTCCAAAAGTTAAGCAAGCTCCATATGTTCTCTCAGGGTACCTGCACATACATTATGACAACAGTTGCCAAGAAGGCGTCTGACCTCAGGGATTTCGCTGTGACGACCAAGAATGACCACCGAGGTAACCGGCGAGTTTCATATGTGAGGACTGTTGGAGTCACCGTTTACGAGCAACACATCACCATCGGCCGACACAGGTCACAAGTGGAGGTAACCATCAAAGTTCAGATGCAGAGACGAGTATGCTTAGAATGCAGTAGACTATATAAAGACGTGTAGGGAGCCAGACCGGTGTTGAATATTCATGCCAACCCATCTGTATTTAGATAGATGTTTATTTTCCGGGGACATTTCTGAAAAGGAAATTTTAACAGCTCAAACATAATGCTTTGGTCAAAAAAGAACATGATTAATATAATAATATTTTGTATTAATGTATCACTTTATTTATTTGTTTGCTATTGCAAGAACACGTTTAGTTCTCTGCGTGATTGCTACAATGTGTAATTGCCGTTTGGTTCCCAGTTCTCTCAGCTTTGACGACAGCTTTCTCTTCACTGAGCTTGTGTTGCAAAGCTTTCCAGATTGCACTATTGTTCATACGCAGTGTTACAACTTGCTCTAAGTGTTGTTGTGTTATCACCTTCAGGTCAATGGAGAGTTACAGCACTTGCCTGTCAGTTTGTTGGGGGGTAAGATCTCCGTGAAGCAGAGCGGAGCCTACGCTACCCTCACCACTGACTTTGGCCTGAATGTCAGATATGACTGGAACATGAGGCTGTACATCACAGTGCCCTCCTCCTACTACCAACACCTGGGGGGCCTCTGTGGAAACTACAATGGAGACATGACAGATGACCTGCCTGAAGCAAAGGGTGAGGGTCCCTGCTTGGGTGGAGCCAGTAGCCCCCTGTGGTCTGAATGTAGCTTCCAACAGCCAACAGGGTGGTGCAGTGAAGACGGACAGCATTTTGGACAGGGGACCCAGAAGTTAGCTTTGCAACAAAAAGCATTGTTTTTGCGTTTAGAATATTGATATGATACTTTCACATTTTTACAGCAAGATAATCTCCACATTTGAACACAACTTGACTTATCCAGACACTGGTTGACTAACATTTTTTAAGAAACGTAAAAGCTTCAACACGCCCCAGTGGGGTATTTATTGATCGATTTCATGTCGTAGAACTCAACATGAAAACCACTTCTGCAGACCATAGTTCAGGCTTCACCCAAGGCACGTTAAACAAATCATTAACTTTGAGAGAAGGGAACCCAAAAGTGTAAACATGCTAACTCATATCTGGGTTTAGGACTCATTGCTGCACCACTCTTAAGCGATTGGAATTACACTTTCTTCATAAGACATTCCTGGCGGTAGATGCATTATTGTATAAGTATCAAGTCAAGCATTCTGTGTTGCTATGCAGAAACGCTCACTTACAGGAATGTTAAGAATTACATTCGTGTTGTTATTTTCTCATTGAAGCCTTACCAACTTTTGTTTTGAGTCAGATAGGAAAGTCTCTGACACTGCATCCCTTTTGTCTGTGGCAGACTCCAGTGTCCCGACTGTGCTGAAAATGATCCGGAAGTGGAAGGCCGAGGATTCGGACCGGTTCTGTGATGATAACTGCGCTGGTCGCTGTCCTCAGTGTTCAGAAAAGCAGCAGGCCCACTTCCGTCTGCCCAGACTCTGTGGGGTCCTGACGGAGGCCAATGGATCTTTTTCAGCCTGCCACAAACAGGTGGACCCCTCTATGTACCTGGACAACTGTGTCTATGATGTCTGTGTCGATAAAGGTAAGCCGGTCATTGAGTATGTTCACAGTTTTGGGACAGAATACACAAAAACATTCATACACTGAACACAAATATAAATGCAACACTTTTGTTTTTGCTCCCATTTTTCATGAGATGAACTCAAAGATCTAAAACATGTTCTATATACACAAAATAACCATTTCTCTCAAATATTGTTCACAAATCTGAAACAATGTGTGATAGTGAGCACTTCTCCTTTGCCGAGATAATCCATCCCACCTCACAGGTGTGGCATATCAAGATGCTGATGAGACAGCATGATTATTGCACAGGTGTGCCTTAGGCTGGCCACAATAAAAGGCCACTCGGTGGTGGCGAAGTCGATAGGGACTTGGCTTGGCAACTGGAAGGTCACCAGTTCAAGTCCCGGCAAGACCAAGTGCTACCGCGGTGTCCCTGAGCAAGGCACTGTTCCCCACACTGCTCCCCGGGCGCTGTTCAAAATGGCAGCACACTGCTCCTAACACAGGATGGGTCAAATGCAGAGAAACCATTTCCCCATATGGATTAATAAAAGTCCATCCTTCCATCCATCCATCACTCTGAAACGTGCAGTTTTGCTTTATTGGGGGGGTCCGAAAACCAGTCAGTATCTGGTGTGAGGGGTAGGATTAGGGTTAGGGGTAGGGTTAGGTTTAGGGTTAGGGTAATGTTGTGAATTGAGTGGCCCATGGTGGTGGTGGGGTTATGGTATGGGCAGGCGTATGTTATGGATGACGAACACAGGCCACTCGATTGACAGCAAAACTGCACGTTTCAGAGTGGCCTTTTATTGTGGCCAGCCTAAGGCACACCTGTGCAATAATCATGCTGTCTAATCAGCATCTTGATATGCCACACCTGTGAACAATATTTGAGAGAAATTGTTATTTTGTGAATATAGAAAAATGTTCATCTCATGAAAAATGGGAGCAAAAACAAAAGTATTATATTTTTGTTGAGTGTAGATCTATGAGTTATGCTGACATGAAAAGTGTAGATGTATGTATCGAAAACTTAGAAGTATATATTCAATTCCTTACTGATTAGTGATACATTTATGAGTTTATCGCAGCTGGTAATGGTGGCACTCATTTGAATGACTTGTTATACAGCTTGTAGTTAATATAGCTGCTGGCCCTGCTCCCAACACTACCATGGGTTAAACGCAAAGGGACTAATTCGTTAAAATGTGTGTGATGATTGCAAAACTAGCATTACACGCAAACAAATAGCCTATAAAGATACCTCTATTTGTTAAGCTCACATTCCTACAGCACAACTTTAAAACTAAACACACATAAAGAAATTCTCACTGCCGCAAACAGCGAACAACATGTTTCTGAACAGTTAAAGCACAACAACAGTAGACATGCCACCATTGATCTACAGTAAGCACACTGTTCTCTCCGTGTGTGTGTGTGTGTGTGTGTGTGTGTGTGTGTGTGTTCGTCTAGGTGCACGCTGGGTTCTCTGTGAGAGCCTGAAGAGCTATGCCGATGCCTGTCTGTCAGAAGGAGTGAAAGTCAACCCTGAGTGGAGAATGGTTACCAAATGCTGTAAGTCACTTTTGAACACTGTCATAATTTTAGGTGCCAAACTTATCATAAACCACACAGTCCTATCATCTGAATCCTATACGGTAAAGTTCTTATTATAAACTTCTTATTCTTATTACTAAAACGGGAATATACTAACCTAAGAATTCACTCGCGGAAATAATGAGAATTTGGGTGACTTTGCTTTCAGTTGTTCTGTGTTCAGTTGGGACTGGCTGGTAGGAAGCCAGACATTGTAGAACAACACGTCAACGCTTCACTGCTTCACCAATAGGATGCTTACACACGTTGTATGTGTTAGAGCAATTCTCTGAAGCTTGTATTCACCACCGTTTAAGGCATCTTAGCAAAAGCACGTTCCAAAACCCACTGACTTCCAGACCGGGGAAGCAGGACCTCATTTCCAGGTTGAAGGACTCATCCCTGAACCAATGTGCAGTCACGTGTCGATCTGTTAGCTATGAAACAAAACCTACAGCATGGAAACATACACGTCTAATCCAATCATGAATGAACTTTTCAAACCTTTTAAAAAACATTCTTATTGTTTAATAATTGTACGATGTCGTTTTGTTTTAGATGTAAGGGGAACAATGAGCTCAGATATGATAAAGATGAATAATGACCTCCCCTCCCCTCCCAGTCCTCTCCTGTCCAAAGGGCAGCCACTATGAGGCGTGCGGCCCCTCCTGCCCGGCCTCCTGCTCAGATCCACACAGTGAGAAGCAGTGTAAGGACCCCTGTGTGGAGGGCTGCCAGTGTGATCAAGGCCTGGTGGTTAGTGGAGACAGGTAACTCAACACGTTCTTATCCTTTATGAATCAACACACTTACTGCAAGATGATGTTACGCTATTCTATAACCGCACCAAGGCAGGCCATTGGTCGAATAGTTGACTGTTCGGTGTCCCATGACCCCAGATGGATTCATACAAACTCTCTGGGGGAAACAGGCTCTTTGTGACCTTGACTGTACTCACAGTGAGGTGTAGTGCCTTGGAAGCATCTGCTCTGTAGTGAATGTGCTAGAACATGCATAACCACAGATACGGTTATTTCGAAGCAGTGGAAAGGAATAGCATAGCAGGAATGTTTTATACATGTCTGGTTTAATCAAGTTCCAAGTTCCTTATCCTCCTATGCAATGACAGAGAAGCAGTCTTGGGAATACAAATCTTGTAAAAAAAGCATGCACCTAAACATTTTAAACCTAAAAACCATAACTATATCACATCTGGCGTGTGTTCCAGATGTGTTTCTCAGAAAGGATGTGGATGCCAACACAAAGGCAGTTATTACCCACCAGGCAAAGCGTTCTGGGCTGATAACACCTGCACCACGAAGTGTGAATGCATTCAAGGGGAAGCCAAGGTTGGTGTGTGTGTGTGTGTGTGTGTGTGTGTGTGTGTGTGTGTGTGTGTGTGTGTGTGTGTGTGTGTGTTGCTAGTTTCCATCTCCTCCACTGTGTTCTAATAGTGTACTCTGCTCTCTCCTGCTGATGAAGTGCAAGTCAGTCACCTGTAAGAAGAATGAGCGCTGTGCTCTGAAGGAGGGAGTGAGGAACTGCTACCCAGTATCCTTTGCAACATGCAAAGGCACCGGGGACCCCCACTACCGAAGCTTTGACCAACGGCGCTTTGATTTCCAGGGCACTTGTACCTATGTCCTGTCTCAAATCATCAAGGGATCAGACAAGGATCTGGAGCGGTTCCAGGTGCTGGTCCAGAACGAGAACCGAGGGCGTAACAAGGCTGTGGCCTACACCAAGTCCGTGTCTCTGACTGTGTTTGATGACATCATTGTCAGCATGAGTCGTGGCAACGCAGGGAAAATACTGGTGAGATCAGTCCGCCTCCTGCAGGATGTACGGGGGACATCCTAACAGTAATATTCAGAGTTCAGAGGCTTATTGTCTCATGCACAGCTAGCGTTACTATGGCAATGGAAATCCCAGGCTCCTCCAACAATGCAACATAAACATATGTCAGAGATAAAACAATAAAACCAATAATAAAACAATAACAAATGGTGCTAGAAGAAACAGAGTATAAATATAATAGTGCAAGAGAATGTTGTAATAATAGATGTGAGATGCAAACACGTATTTGCATCTCACAAAATGCAAATATGAGTTTGCATTTTGTGAAATTTGCTGAAAAATCACTGAATATTAAATGGGTTCAATGATTAAATCTAAATTCACACCTCTCCCAGGTCAACAGCCAGCCTGTAAACCTGCCTTACTCCATGGAGGATGGAAAGCTTTCCCTGTACCGGCAAGGCTACTTTGGCGTGGTGACAACATCTTTTGGTTTGACGCTCAGGTTCAACTGGAACAGCTACGTCAGCTTGACTTTGCCCAGCACATACTCTTCTGCTACAGGCGGTGAGTTACGGTGCATCACTGCTGGGGGTGGTTTACCCAGGGCCGGCCCTAGACTTTTGGGGGCCCTAAGCGAGCTATGGCTTGGGGGCCCCCCTCACTCTAGTGCGTTCTCACTACACACAACACGGAACCAACTTTTGTCTTATGATGTTAGCATAAGCACACATTTTGTATAAATAAGCATGTAAACACCATGGACCTAACATCCTCTAGGGGGGTCCTCACCTCCTCTAGGGGGGTCCGGGAGCATGCTCCCCCAGGAAGATTTTTTTTAAATATTGAAGTTAAAAGCATCAATCTGGTGCACTTTGAGAGCAACATCAAGAGATCTATGGATACATCTCTCATCACCCAGATGAAACAGAACTGGAAGCAGGTTTTTCAAGTATTCTCTCTGGCTGTCCATCTCATAATGTTCACATATAATCTAGCTGTCAATAGGAATATCATTCAGAAGAATTATAATTTCATGCAAAAATCTGTCACAAAAAGAGGTTGCACATTTAAATTCAGGTGTTGTTATGGCAACGTCAGTGGCCAAACAGCCACATTTACTGCTGCAAATACGTTTAAACATGATGTCGACACTAAAGCAGTGGCAACTATGCCACCATTTCAGCTGACTTTTTCTCAGAAATACTGCCACATAACATCCATATATTTCAGTGCTAGGTTGATGCTTAGCGAAGCTAACTATGAAACACTTGAACTGACAGGACTCCGGATCAACTGTGTACTGTAAGGTAGCTTCTAGCTTCATGTCGAACAGTCAACATTTCCCAGAGAGCTTTCTTGGAAATCACCAGGTAACGCTAAAAAACATTACATTTAGATTGTATAACAAAGTGTTTATTTAATATATCTGGCTAGCTATAGCTACTCGCTAACGGTTTAACTTACAACCATGATTCAAAGTAACGTCAACGTAACTGTAATTTATGCTTTGCTTACATGTTCGCATAACTTGGAAGTTTCCTGACATTTACATACCTTGTTTACCTGGCTCAGGTAGTGGCTCTGGGGTTGTTGTGTGAGCCACCACTTGAGAATTGTCGTATTTTCTTATGTCCATCCTCAAAAACTCTGAGTCTGAGACTGACCGTTTATTTTAAACATTGTCACAGCTGATAGGTACCTGTCATATTTTTTTTTATTTGTTTGCTAGGGGGCCCCTTAGTGGCTGCGGGGCCCTAAGTGGTCGCTTAATGGGTCGGGCCGGCTCTGGGTTTACCCCCAGTATGAAGCAAACAGTGGCCTAATGTATTCAGATCATTCAGATTGTTGCTCGCCCCCCAAAGCTTTATTAAGATAATGAGCAGGTCCAGTTTGTTGGGGGGTTAGGTCTCTGTGAAGCAGAGTGGAGCCTATGCTACCCTCACCACTGACTTTGGCCTGAATGTCAGATATGACTGGAACAAGATCCTAGCGTCCCTAAACTCTGCTCTACCTTTGAAGCTTTTTCTTTTAAAGCCATCAGGCTACCCGTCAATCTGAAAGCCTGCACAGATACCATTGTTTTTACAGTGCAATAGAGCTACAGAGTTTTCATTCTTCTTAAAAGTTGCAACATAAGTTTTTTTTAAGGTGTAATGTGTATCTTGTTTTTTTCAGGCTTGTGTGGAAATTACAATGGTAAACCTGGTGATGACTTACTGAAACCGGATGGCACCCTGGCTAACCACATTAACGTCTTTGGACACAGCTGGAAGGTGTGTATCAGCTGAGATCTGGGGTGGCTGAGCATCCTACACAAACCTGAACCGACCATAAAAACACACATTAAAAACTCCATTAAGTCAAATTGAACAGTATATGAAACACAAAGCGAGCACATAGTCCATACAGTAGAAATAATAACGTGTAGCTACATGGTGGACATGTCAACAAAAAAAGTTCAATGTTCTCTGAAAAAGCTTAAAAAAAAACAAAAAACTTAAAATTGTATTTTTATTATTTTATTATCTTTGCTTTGTAATGTCTGTTGTAAAGTTGTATAATGTGTTTTTAATGTATTTATTCCTAAAAAGTATTTTAATTTGTTTTGTAAAGCACTTTGAATTGTCGCGTACAGAAAAGTGCTATATAAATAAACTTGCCTTGCCTAAAATGTATACTGTACGACTTAAGGTCCTTACACACCGAGCCGATTTTCGGCGCCGATAGATGACGATAGATGTCGGGCCGTCGATGAGTGTTGTATCGCCCTACTCAGATTGGTGTGCCTTGGTGTTTACCACACCGTCGTGTCTTTTCGGCCGTGCCGACACCTTCCGGCGCCGATTCGAAATGTTGAATCGGTGGGCAGTCGGCTAAAGGCCGCCGGCCAAAGGAATCACTCTGATTGGCTGATCAGCTAGCGAATCAGTGCATGAGAAGCGAAACGGAAGTGAAGGACCCAAACAAATGATTAAGAAGGCAAATCTGAGGTTTAATTTAACTCCAGCTCTCGACTCAGGTTCGGGAAAGCCCCGTGAGCTTCTCCCTGTAGAGGGAAAATGGAACGCACACACTATTTGTTGTTTGTTTATATCACGCAGTCTGTTCTTCTTCTCTCGGTTATCACGCAGTCTGTCTTCCGGTTGCCTCTTTTGAATGACGAATACACACTATCGCCACCTGCTGGTAAGGAGAGGTATTGCCACTCACGCATGCGCAGTTCGTACGTGCTACTTGGCCGTCGGCTGAAGTCTTTGCGGCGTGTGCCAGTGCAACACAAATGGCAAGACGTGAGGCGACGTTCCGTCAAGACGTGTTCTTTGGTGTCAGTTTGGTGTGTAAGAGGCTTTAAAATGAAGAGCATGCTGTGTATGCCAAGTCAAAAACAATCGGAGATGCATGACCATTTGCTGCAACGACTTGATCAAATAATGTCAACAAAAAAACTAACATCAGTTAAGAGAAAGCTGAAGATACAGTGAGTTTTAAGAAGAGGTGTTAAAGAGAATACTGAGTTGTCCTGCCTGAGATCTAAAGCTTTACTAACAGCCTACCAAACAATAGACAGAGAAACACAATTACATTTGGACCTGATTTAGTTAATAACAAGCCAACACTTCTCAAAAATCTCTCGTCTTATGTCAACATCTTTGTTGTTACTCGTTAACCCTTACAAACCTCTGCACTGCTGCTGTGATGTCTGGCCTGCAGGCGGGGGGGGATGCCGGCTGCACCAGTGACTGTCCTAACGGGAGATGTCCGGAGTGTGAGCCTGCGCTGACCCTACGATACCAGGACAAGAAATACTGCGGCATCATCGCTGATGAGCAGGGACCCTTTGGGTAACTGTACTCTCCATGACTCCCTGGGAAGATGCCGTGACAGAGATGATGCTGTGTGACGCCATTTTGACATTCACACCGGCACATTGTAAACTGAAGCTGCTTATGCTAATGTGGTTCTCCTCTTTCAGTCCCAAGCACAGAACGGGTTCTTTTCAGACTCTGAAGACATGTGTCCTTTGTCGTTGTGCTGTTAGCATGATGTGTACAGTTAGTCCTTTATGTCTGATACACACTACCAGAGGAATGATTGAAGTTAAGGAGGATGTAACGTGTCCCCCTTCCTGGCGAAGAACACTTTTTATTTGGCTGCAGATAAAAAAAGAGAATGATATGATTCCATGGCCAGGCCTACAGTACTCAACATCTATTGTGTTTTAAAAACCAACAGCTAAATGCTTTTGGATATGTAAGAGCCCAGTCCTCAAACGGGGTGTTGCTCTGCTTATTAACGTGTCTCTGTCTCTGCCCCTGCAGAAAGTGTCACAGTACACTGGACCACACCTCCTTCCTCACAGAGTGTGTTTTCGATCTGTGCATGTACCAAGGCCACGCCTCGGCACTGTGCAACAGCCTATCAGCTTTCAGCACCACTTGTCAAGAGGCGGGAGCAACAGTGGGGAGCTGGAGAACCCAACAGTTTTGTCGTAAGACACACACACACACACACACACACACACACACATGCACACTGACTGACTATACATCCATCCATTATGTTTTGTTCAGAATTTAGCGTTCACTAACCCCACAATACTTACAGCATGTTTAAGGTGGTGCATGCGGCCACTGGGCCCTTCTGTTGTTAATAAATACATAAATAAAATGTCACTTTTTATGTACAGGCAAACGTAACTCTTGTTTCTAACCTGTCCCGATAATGTCCTCTGATGTTCAGACCATAAAAGACACAAGCATTTCTCAGGAACAGTGTCTTTCCTTGTGTGTCTGCAGCTCCGTCATGCGGTGCCAACAGTCACTATGAGCAGTGTGGCCCCCCCCTGCCCGCTCACCTGCAGTGGCCTCGCCCCCCCGGAGGGCTGCGACAGGAGCGCCCCCTGCTCAGAAGGCTGTGTGTGTGACGATGGATTCATGCTGAGTGATGACAAGTGTGTCCCTCTGTCAGAGTGTGGCTGCCAGTACGAGGGACAGTACTATCTGAGTGGACAGGTACAGACGTGATGTCCCCTCTCAGTGCTGCGTCCTCTGCCGTCACCTCTACTGACGTCTACTCTCTCCTCAGGTGTTCTATCTAGGACAGGCATGCAGCACTCGTTGTGTGTGTACGGACAACGGACAAGTGCAGTGTGATCCGAAATCTGGCTGTTCAGCCAATGAGAAGTGTGTAGTGAAAGGAGGCTCCTCCTCCTGTGCTCCCAAAGAGGTGGGCTCCTGCTCTGTGAGTGGAGGCAGGATGCTCAGGTCCTTCGATGGACAGGTAAGTTATTTTTTTCTGCACAAGTCAAAAAGTAAGCTTATTATCTAGTAATGTATCTGAGTGTATTATAGTAACACAGGCACATATCGATAGTACATTATTTGAATATCTATTTATGTAATGACATCAAGGTTTCTGATTGCTCTCCACTTTCAAACTCCTCCTCCTCCTCCTCCTCCTCCTCCTCCTCCTCCTCCTCCTCCTCCTCCAGGCATATCCTCTGTGGGGAGACTGTGTGTTCTTGTTGGCCCAAGTGGGAGAGAACGAGGCAGGGCTGGAAGCCTTCACGGTGTTCGTACATCAGCACACACATGAGGATGCTTCCGTCTCTCGCAGTGTGGAGCTCCAGGTTTACGACATGGAGGTCACTTTGAAGTCAGGGGTCATCTGGGAGATCAAGGTATGACTGACAGGCTAGGTATGAAGTGTGTTCTCACGTCCGATGCTTTCAAAGCAGAAGTTAAAGTGAGCAACACTCTGTTCTCACGTTGACTTCACACCGTCAGCTTGTCGTCATGACGTCCAGGTCCTTGAGACAACAGACAGCTCTACGTTGGATCCTCTGGGCACAGTCTCAGTCTGCAGTGCCTCAGGAGTGGCTGTACACTGGGATGAACCCATGGTCCCAGCTCACGTGATGTAATACTGTGTCCCCTTCTGTGTCTCAGGTTGATGACATCAGAGTCTTCCTCCCTGTGGCCCTGGCTGACGGGAAAGTGCAAGCACATCAAAATGGCATCAACATCATCATCGAGAGTGACTTTGGTCTGAGGCTGAGCTACGACACGTTGGCAGGGGTGATCCTGCAGCTCCCCTCCACCTATCACAGCGCTCCAAAGGGCCTCTGTGGGAACTACAACGGGAAGCTGTCTGATGACCCGCCCTCAGCAGACACAGAGGTGGTCGTAGAGAAGGACGAGGAGCCATGTGAGCCCAGCTGTGGGGCCACTTCCTGTCCTGAGCCCGACGAGAGTAAGGTCCCAGATGCCCAACAGGCCTGTGACATCATCCGATCTAAGAAGGGTCCCTTTTCAGGATGCCACTCAGCAGTGGCCCCGACTCCAGACTACGAGGCGTGTGTCAGGCAAGGATCCCCTCATGTCAAAGTCCTGTGTCTGATACGACCAGTAACTGGGATCCAGGCAGCAGGGTCCTCTATCCGACGTACCTGCTCCGCACTGTGCCTCGCTGTACCATTGTGTGTGTGTGTGTGTGTGTGGTCATCACTTATATGGATATCCTATAATAATATATGGAAACACATACACAAGTGTGCGAGTACAACGTAGCATACTGTGGAAACACATGTAAAGTGTGCGAGTACAAAGTAGCATACTGTGGAAACACATGTAAAGTGTGCGAGTACAAAGTAGCATACTGTGGAAACACATGTAAAGTGTGCGAGTACAACGTAGCATACTGTGAAAACACATGTAAAGTGTGCGAGTACAACGTAGCATACTGTGAAAACACATGTAAAGTGTGCGAGTACAAAGTAGCATACTGTGGAAACACATGTAAAGTGCAAGTACCTACCTACATTTGTTTAGCTTTGCGTACTGGAGTTAAAGTACCTACTTGCTTTCCATCAGTGGCATACGGTGCTCTGTGCTCAGGGAGTGTCACCACATGGTGTCAGATTCACTTGACCCGCACAGATGTTCTGATCAGACTCAACCATTTGTTCAATGCCAACCTATCATGTTGTACTTCCATCACGTTCACTCTGCTTTAAAGAAGGAGTTCATGTATTACTAAGATAGAACACTTGTTCATAAGGCTGCACGCTACCTTAGAACACAGAGATGATGACAGAGTATTGACGACATTTCAGACGCACTCCCTTTCCCAAAGTACTTTGTGTTCTGATCGTACGACCACCCTCTGACCAGTCAGTGTTGTGACATTGTGTCCATGTTCCGGATCTCCGCCACTCATTTAGTATATGTGTGTGAAAGCATGAGAAACAAAACAAATATAATAAAGCAGGATAGTTCTACACCAAACTAAAGTGTCTCTTAAGGCCCTTCCAGGTGCTCCCTAATGGCAGAGGTCTGTATTTCAGGGAGATGTCGACGGGCGGCGCGGGCCAGGCCGTGCTGTGCCGTCACATCCAGGGCTACGTGACGGCCTGTCAGCTGGCCGGAGCAGAGGTCAGAACCTGGAGGAGTGACCGCTTCTGCCGTGAGTCTGCCGCTGATTCTACTCTCTCGTGCCGTTAGTACGGTGGCCCGGGAGAAGAAGTACATTCAACAATAACAACTAAAATATTAAAGAAAATTCATTTGAGTTTTTGTGAAATTCTGAATTTGTTAGAGGAAATGTAGGTCACTTCGCAGACTGCACGCGTTCATTCGTTTCATCTTCTAATGTGATGGAACAGAACAGGACATCATTAAACGTGCCATCGAACAGTCA
>CM070493.1:41511491-41581491 GCA_036324585.1 Champsocephalus esox
CAAAAGGTGGGATCAGTTTATTTGAAGAAAAATAGGTCCAAACTAATACAGGGGTTCTACCTTCTCTCGTTACAACATTATAATCATACTAAACCTATCATGCTGTGGTCATGTTCCAATATGAAACTTTAATTCACAGTTTTACATTTATTACCAAAATTGTAATTTCAACCGCCCAATTCAGTTGTGATTTTAAATCTCCCGATAGAATTTAGAGGCATGTCCTCATAAATGACGGTGATAATAAAAAGCACATTCAAACTTTCATTTTCACCAAATCAATTCACATCAATTTCATACCTTTTTCCCCGACACAGACGGCGGGAATAACATTCAAAAACCCATTCCTATCCGCATGAATTCGGAGGAAGATTCCTCACAGCTGGCGGGCCTAATATTCACAAACACATCTCAATTAATTCCACTCAGTTCACAGAGAAATTCACTCCGCATTCAACCCAGACATTTGAGAGATATTTACCAAGTCTGAGAGAACCTTACCGAGAGCTATGAACCCAGCTCTGAGGGACAGAGCTTACCGAGAGAGGGCATACCAGGGGAACCCCCCCCCTCTCTCGCTCTCTGCAAAAACAAAGTTCCTCCCTCTCCGCCAGTGTCTTTATGCTCAACAACAGGACAGAAAACCTAAGACACCTCCTCATACCCATATGTGTGGAAACTGGGCATGGCCTCTGATGTACAGGACTGGACATGACCAGACATATGCTATGGCTATGGCATAAGACACGCCCTCCCAGGCGTATGTAACAACAGTTCATGACCTCGAGTGTGCAGGACTTGCAAAATATTATTCTCGGCTATGACATAACCACCTTTTTGAGGCCTCACTGTGTTTCTCCTTAAGTCCGGAGCCCCCCTCCCGGTGTACTGCTGTGAGGGGAGAGGGGATAAACCGTCTCCCCCTTATCAGTGACATCCATAAATCATTATAGGTCTAACACTTAACTTAACAAACCACTTTGTTTATACTGTCAATATAGAAAAACCTAAAATATGAAGCATTTTCATTATGGGTTATACAAGAATATAACTGATTATATTTGATTATAACTAACTTTCGTTTTCTTTATTCAACCTGGAGATCTCAACACCCTCTTTTCAACACGCAAAGTCATCAAAACAGCAACAGATACAATTGTAAACGTACATATTCAAAACCCATCAAGAAGCATTTTCATTATGGGTTTATAAGAATATGATTGATCATATTTGATTATAATTAGCTTTCGTTTTAAGTATTCACTTGATATGGAGATCTCAACAGAGAGGGATGTGATATTTCATTGTGGACCAATTTACACTGGAAAAACTGAAACATTGACTTCAATTAAATGTATATATATATATATATATGTCAACATCTTTCACATACCTGTATTAGTTAGTTGAAAACAATATATTAAGTTGAACCTAATATTTGTTATTTATTCCAAAGTCAACGGTTAGTATTTTCAGTGTGGCCTCCTCAGATCTATCACGGGTTGGAGCAACTGATGAGGACCGAAATGTGTTTTATTAAAATGATATCATGAGATGCCAATAATCCTCAGCATTTCCCTGATCTCCTCCTCAGGTACACAGGCCCAGACTACTGCGGGATAATAAGCGACAAGAAGGGCCCCTTCGCTGGTTGTCATGGCAGCCTGCCGGTAGCAGAGAATGTGGCAGATTGTCTGTACGATGTGTGCACCAATGAAGGGCGACAGGAAGTGCTGTGTGAGGCCCTGAGCACCTACTTGGCCGAGTGCCAGGAAGCTGGAGCATCTGTGTTACCATGGAGACAACTGGCCAAATGTTGTGAGTAACATACTGTCAGTGGTGTAATGTAACTAAGTACATGTAATCAAGTAATGTACTTAAGTAGAACATTGAGGTACTTGAGTATTTTCCCACTATTTTACTCCACTACATTTCTTTGATATATTTAGTTACTTTGCAGATTTAGGTTAATGTCATTTAATGTAAATCGACACATAATTATCATATATTATTATTGATTAAGATCAACAGTAGTGTTTAGTCATTCAAACGGACCCCACCTTTAGCAAGTACAACACTGAAGTGATTAACACATTAATACACCAATCATTTTAATACAATATTTAAATATAGAATGTGCCTTTCTGAGTACTTCAATTACATTTCAAACCGGAGAGACGTGATGTAAGAATTACATATTTATTGTTTACACGTTATTATGAATGAAATGATTGCCATGATAATACAACAGGAGAATGTAATGGTGTTTGGCGATTAGGCCCCGGTTTGCAGGATAATCATTCAGGAGGGAAAGAACCGCTCCGATGAAATCCCCGGGGTCTAGACACTGGTGGTGCTGAGTAGGTGGGACCGGTCTGAAGAGGGAAGGTTTAGCTTTGTCCTGGAGGAGACTGGAGGCGAGAGGGGTGGAGGCGGGTTGCGGTCATCTGCAAATGACAACTGACAGGGAGGAAGAGCAGGCATTTAAGGAATTTAGCATGTGCAGCCATTGGCTGCTGAGGGGTGACGCCCTCATATTTAATGAGGGGGGAGGAGCCATCGAGTGACGTGTAAGTGACTCGTGTTAGGTCTTCCTTATTGAACTTGTGCTAAGCTTCATTATGATGCTAATACTTGCTTTTACTTAAAAAAAAACAATTTTTAATGCATGGCTGAGTATTTTTACACTGTAGTATTGCTACTTTACATCATCAGAGTACTTCTGCCACCACTGCACACTGTACATGAACTGAAACACGACAGGCAGACAGGAAGCCCCTCACTGACGTGGACCTGCACCGTGTGCTAGTCTGTCAAAGGCTGACAGTACGCACAACAACTCCCATTAGAAGATGAACTGGGTGACGCCTTCTGTTACATGGGCACCAGTGCTCCCCCCCCTCCATTCAATTCAAATAGCTTTATTAGCATGACCATAATGACATACAGTATTGCCAAAGCTTTGTACAATTGCAACATCTATACATAAACATTTGAAATGTAGAGTTAAGATCATAAACATTTGAAATGTAGAGTTAAGATCATAAACATTTGAAATGTAGAGTTAAGATCATAAACATTTGAAATGTAGAGTTAAGATCATAAATATTTGAAATGTAGAGTTAAGATCATAAACATTTGAAATGTAGAGTTAAGATCATAAACATTTGAAATGTAGAGTTAAGATCATAAACATTTGAAATGTAGAGTTAAGATCATAAACATTTGCAAGATCGACTTGTTTTCCTTACACATTCATTAAGAAAGTGAAAAACAGTAACAATGCTGAAAGTCAAATGCTATAATACACGAGAATAACGAGGTGAGAGTGGAGACCTGGTCAGGTGTAATTGAGGATGCTTACTTACTGTGTGAGGTGGTGCTGCTGTTTCCACACTGTGGGCAGAATGGCTCCTCTTTGAGCAGCCATGTTTTATGTCTTCCTGTTGCTCTGGCCTGTCTGTGTCCTCACCTCTGTCAGCTGTGGAGTGTCCGGCCCACAGTCACTACAGTGTGTGTGGCTCAGCATGCCCTCCCAGCTGTGGCCCCCAGCCCGAGGTCTGCACTAAGGCCTGTGTGGAGGGCTGCTTCTGTGACCCTGGATATGTGCACAGTGGGAAAGAGTGAGTACAACATCTTCACACGTTACGTTCAAGTTATAGCATTTATCAAATCAAATCAAGTTTTATTTATATATCACATTTAGAAACGATGTTTGGTGGAGCCAAAGTGCTGTACATAAAATAAGAATAGCCTACAGTAGAGACACTTTACAGCAAATACAACAACACAGACTGTTCAGAGTATCAGTGTGAGAAAAACGACACCCTCTGTCCTTAGACCCTCTGTCCTTAGACCCTCTGTCCTTAGACCCTCTGTCCTTTGGCCCTCTGTCCTCAGACCCTCTGTCCTCAGACCCTCCCTCTGTCCTCAGACCCTCTGTCCTTAGACCCTCTGTCCTCAGACCCTCTGTCCTTAGACCCTCTGTCCTTAGGCCCTCTGTCCTCAGACCCTCTGTCCCCAGACCCTCTGTCCTCAGACCCTCTGTCCTCAGACCCTCTGTCCTTAGACCCTCTGTCCTCAGACCCTCTGTCCTTAGACCCTCTGTCCTTAGACCCTCTGTCCTCAGACCCTCTGTCCTCAGACCCTCTGTCCTTAGACCCTCTGTCCTTAGACCCTCTGTCCTCAGACCCTCTGTCCTTAGACCCTCTGTCCTTAGACCCTCTGTCCTTAGACCCTCTGTCCTCAGACCCTCTGTCCTTAGACCCTCTGTCCTTAGACCCTCTGTCCTTAGGCCCTCACATCGTACAAGGAAACACTTCCAGAGAAACCCCACAGTTTAAGGGGAACATGGAGAAACCTCAGGGAGAGCAGCAGAGGAGGGATCCCTCTCCCAGGACGGACAGACGTGCAATAGATGCCGTGTGTAAATCGAAGAGATAATACATTTTACAGCATGTAGACCGAATGTTAGGAAATGCATGTGTCTGTAATAAGAAGATGAATCCACGAGGATGTCAGATACAATCCTGTGGAAGCCATCAGGGAAGCAGCATGACGAGACCCAAGGCAGGGCCGCAGAGACAGGTTCAGCCACGACCCGAAGTCCACGACTTAATCCAGAACTCAGGACAGAGGATCCAAGACACAGGACTACAGCAAGAGGATCAGCCTCGACTCTGGATCCCGTAGATATAGACACAAAACAAGAACAAAGATGTGGCTGGGTTAATCGGAACACGAGAATACACAGACACAGACGAGAGAGGAGAAGGTCATTGGATAAAAGTTATTCTTGATAACCCTCTAGAAAGATCTCATGAACTTCCCACTCAATCTATCAAGACCCGAGCAGTTCTATTAGATATAGGATAAGAAACAGAGAGAGGGAGCACAACAACCTATCGCTTCGTCAGATGCACTCCCTCGCTTATCTAAGCGACTCTGTACCCCGTTACCCTCTACAAGGCCATAGACCAGCAGAGGGGACCGTTACCCTCTACAAGGCCATAGACCAGCAGAGGGGACCGTTACCCTCTACAAGGCCATAGACCAGCAGAGGGGACCGTTACCCTCTACAAGGCCATAGACCAGCAGAGGGGACCGTTACCCTCTACAAGGCCATAGACCAGCAGAGGGGAAATAGGGGGTGGGTAAGGGTAAGGGTTTTTAAGAATAAACCACAAGGGTCTAAAGGGAAAAAAGATGAAATATAAGGTACTATATTTTAAGTAATCCTATCTACTATTCCTATATTTGAATAATGTATAAACTATTTTAAAAATACTTTATGAAATCCTATGTTATAAATATTAAAATAAAGAACTAAATAAATAAATAAATAGATAATTAAACAAAAGCCGAAGAGAAAAATTGAGTTTTGATTTAAAACCCCCAGGGTCTGGGCCGACCTCACATGGAGGGGCAAAGTGTTCCAGAGCCTGGGGCCAGCCGCTGCGAAAGCTCGATGCCCTCGGGTTTTGAGCCTGGTCTTAGGCCCTACCAGCAGCAGCTGATCAGCAGACCTTAAGGCTCTGCCTGGGGTGAAGCGATGGAGGAGTTCTGCTAATAGGCCGGAGCCAGCCCATTTAGGGCTTTGAAAACCAATAAAAGGAGTTTAAAATCTATTCTGAACCGAACTGGAAGCCAGTGCAATGAGGCCAGAATTGGGGTGATGTGGTCACGCTTTTTACGGCCAGTCAGAAGACGTGCAGCTGCGTTCTGAACTAGCTGGAGGCGTCTAATTGAGGCCTGGTCCATACCCACATACAGAGCGTTGCAGTAATCCAGTCTCGAGGTAACAAAGGCGTTAATAACCCTTTCTAGGTCTTTGAAAGATAAAAAGGACTTGGTCTTAGCCAATAGTCATATTTTAAAAAGGAAGGTCTTGACTACGCTGCTGACCTGCTTATCAAATGTAAAGGTGCTGTTGAAGGTCACTCCAAGGTTCATAACAGAGGGGAAGATATTTGTATTGAGGGAGCCCAGAATATCAACCGGGGAGACTGTTGGTTGGGGTCCAAAAAAGACGACCTCGGTCTTGCTCTCGTTGAGGGTGAGGAAGTTTTGGCTCAGCCAGGATTTAATCTCTATTAAGCAGTCCTTCAACTGCTGTCGTGAGTTGGCATTTTGATTGAGAGGCAGATAGATCTGGACATCGTCAGCGTAACAATGGAAGGGGATATTATGTTTTGTGAGAATTGAACCTAGGGGCAGTACAATAAAGAAAAAGGATGGGGCCCAGAATCGAGCCTTGGGGAACCCCACAGGTAAGAGGGGCTTTGGCAGAGGAGAAGACACCTAGCTGCACTGAGAAGCTGAACCGTGCGAGAGCAGAGCCTGTATCGATAGAATATTAATGCTGTCCTTATAGAAATCCTGATTGCACTCATTATTATATATAACTTTTTTCCACCTCGTGAAAATAAATGCTGGGAGATTTATAATGTCCTCTCTCTCTTCTTCTCTCTCAGGTGTGTGATCAAGGAGAAGGGCTGTGGCTGTAACCACGACGACCGCTATTACCTGCCAGGTGAGACTTTCTGGGCCGACTCGCTGTGTAACCAGAGGTGTGTGTGTGACGCAGGCACGCAGAAGGTGAAGTGTAAGCAGGCGGGCTGTCGCAAAGGAGAGAAATGCAGCGTTGTAGACGGGGTCCAAGGCTGCGTCCCTGTGGGCTTCAAGACCTGCAGCGCACACGGAGACCCCCACTACACCTCCTTCGATGGACGCAGGTTCGACTTCCAGGGCAACTGTGTGTACAAGCTGGCCGGTGTGTGTGGAGATCAGTCAGGCCTGGAGCCCTTCGAGGTGAGCAGCTAGGAGTTTCATTATTATTATTATTGATAATAATGATAATACTATTCATATTATTATCATCATCTTCATCTTCATCATCATCATCATCATCATCATCATCATCATCATCATCATCATCACTATAATAATAATAATAAATGTAATCATTGTTATTATTATTATTATAATTATTATAATTATCAGTACTATTGTTGCTATTAGTGGTAGGATCATTATTATACTTATTAGTAATACTATTATTCTTATTGTTCTGGAGTTGTATTGTTTGGGAGAATAACTTGTATCACTGACAGAGGCTTTTAGTTTGAAAGTGAAAGGGAATGGGATCGATGTTTAAGAAGAATTATTTTCAGATAATGAAATGTTTTTTTACATGCAATTTTCATTTCTGCTTTTTTAGTTAAATATCTAAATGCATATTATTGTTCTCCTCTCTGTCTCCTCTCTGTCTCTCCTCTTGTCTCCTCTCTGTCTCCTCTCTGTCTCCTCTCTGTCTCCTCTCTGTCTCTCCTCTTGTCTCCTCTCTGTCTCCTCTCTGTCTCCTCTCTGTCTCCTCTCTGTCTCTCCTCTCTGTCTCCTCTCTGTCTCTCCTCTTGTCTCCCCTCTGTCTCCTCTTGTCTCCTCTTGTCTCCTCTCTGTCTCTCCTCTTGTCTCCTCTCTGTCTCTCCTCTTGTCTCCTCTCTGTCTCCTCTTGTCTCCTCTTGTCTCCTCTCTGTCTCTCCTCTTGTCTCCCCTCTGTCTCCTCTTGTCTCCTCTTGTCTCCTCTCTGTCTCTCCTCTTGTCTCCTCTCTGTCTCTCCTCTTGTCTCCTCTCCTCTCTGTCTCCCCTCTTGTCTCCTCTCTTGTCTCCTCTCTGTCTCTCCTCTTGTCTCCTCTCTGTCTCTCCTCTTGTCTCCTCTCCTCTCTGTCTCTCCTCTTGTCTCCTCTCTGTCTCTCCTCTTGTCTCCTCTCCTCTCTGTCTCTCCTCTTGTCTCCTCTCTGTCTCCTCTTGTCTCCTCTCCTCTCTGTCTCCTCTCCTCTCTGTCTCTCCTCTTGTCTCCTCTCTGTCTCCTCTCCTCTTGTCTCCTCTCTGTCTCCTATCCTCTGTCTCCTCTCTTCTCTGTCTCTCCTCTTGTCTCCTCTCCTCTCTGTGCTGCAGATAAAGCTGGAGAATAACAACCGTGGCAACAAAAGAGTGTCGTATGCTAAAGTGGTGACTGTTAAAGTCCATGGCAACACATACATACTGTCAGCGGACCTACCAGGCAGAGTACTGGTGAGGAACACACACACACACACACACACACACACACACACACACACACACACACACACACACACACACACACACACACACACACACACACAGTATCTTAACACACCAGGTATATAAATCCGAGTACATCATAATTCAGTAGCTGATATAAATGTGTTATTGATAATATGAGCCTGCAAAGTAACTCATCTTGTTAAATAAATGTCGGAGTAAAAAGAACAATATTTACTTCCGACCAGTGGCTAACCGTGTCTATCACAACTGGACCTTCTGTAGACACACACACCCCCCTCCGCGGCATTATAATGTCCGTCACTGAATTGTCGTCTTAAAGGGTACTCACAACAATTCCGCAACAACTTCATCTTCACCTGTTGCACTTGTCATTTCAATGTTAAAAACAATAAAACGGCATGAATTGCTTCATCGCATTCATAGACCCTCTGTCTCGAGCCAGTTAACTAGCGGGCCTTCTAGAACAGCCTGGAACCGAGGGGAACTCTGAAAGAACACGCCCATTGGCTACAAATCAATATATGATTGGTTGATCAAACTGTCAGTCCAAACGTACGCTCTCATTCAGTGCAACGGCCAGGGCATTCTATCAAGGATGTAGAATACCTTGTTGAAGGATACTATACCCAGAGACCCAGAACTAGATCTGATTGGTTGCTTTCTTTTCTAACACAAAACCACTGAAATGCGTAGTGCATGGTCTGAGAAGGACAAACAAATCAACGTAACACTGTAATATTACAGATCAACAACACAGATACCATTCTCATTTATTAATTTTATATACATTTTATTTATATAATTAAATCGATTTGTTGTTTGATTTATCTGAGTGTTCCAGGGTATTCTCTGAATACCTTGAAGGCCCTGACAGTTCGCCACTGCTTCCAACATGTAGTGGAGTAGAAGTATAAAGTATTATAAACTGGAAAAACTCAAGTTACCTCAACATTGTACTGAAGTACAGCACTTGAGTAAATGCACTTAGTTACTTTACACCACTGCAGACTCCTCTCAGTCACATGACCCTCGGATGAAAGTTGCTGTTTCAGCTCTCACTTTATCAGTGCCCTGTACTACGAAGCCGGATTTTCCTTTAGCGAGCTAACTTCAGGGAAAGCTATGGGTTTCCGGTAGGGTATGACGCCGGAGGAGGCCGGACCAAAACTGCAGCGCAGCCGTAACGCGACGCAGACGGACCCGGTGGAATCTAGGGGTTAGAGTGGAGGACAGTTTGAAATTTGCCTTTATATATTTTTTTTAAACTGCCATAATTCCCAAACCCTACGTTCCTGAGACATAATTTTTCATGACAAACGTAGGAAAACATCTCATAGCTTGAAAAATAATAATTAAACAAAATGCCTCTTGAGGGCATGAAGTGACAAAAACTTTCAACCTGTCTCCATTAAAGCCCAACGTAATTTCAGGCTGATATTTCCTCACGGCAGCAGCCGCACACCTTTAGTTAAACTTAAAAAGGCCACATTAATGACCTGAAAGTACACAAAAAGCACACTTCACGCTTTGAAATGTCATAGATATCTGTTTCGGTCCTTTTTTCGGTTTCTCGATCTCTTTTAGTTATCCTGTCCTCTAAGCAAGGAGAAATGAAACATAGTAAAAATAACCTATAATTCAGGATGTCTCCTATCAATGGCAATGATAATCATTAATATTTGATCAAGGGCAGTGAACATATTACTTCTAAAAAAAAGTGGTCTTGTGGCTCAACTTGCTAGGGGTTAGGGGTAAATTGATCCAGGTCAGGGGGTAAATTGAACCACTGTTCAAACCTGGGCATACCTACAACAAATCCTAAAGGTAACTATACACAATATTCTCTCCTTATTGATATACCAGCAATAAGCCAATATATATTGTTGGGAAGATACTGAATGTACTCTTCTAATATCAAAGTACACATGATAACAAAGGCCCTACGTAGCTGTGTACGTAACAGGATGTATGAGTACCTAGAAGAGCATCAGGACTGTTTTAGGCATATGATAGCTATGTGATTAACGTGATGATTCAGCCTCTATGGAGAGAGACATATGACTGTCATGTTTATTGCTTACATGGGCCTTAGCTAATCTGAAATAAACATTGAATACTGCTTTGAACCGGTATTCTGCATCTTGTGACTGTAACACTCTCTTGTATATCAGCATGTGAAGGACACTGTTCAGGGAGCTATTGTGTCCCATGCAGCTCTCTATGTGATGACTACTTCCATTATTGAAAGGATAAATACATGTTATAAATACATGTATCCTGATATTGAAGACCAAGCCGGTGACAAGTGATATTTTTCCTAACATATATCCAATAGAAACAAAATGTATTGGTCCACCAATTACTTAAAATGGCCTTTAACTCCAAGCTTTCCCTCAACAGCATTGGAAGATTGAACAAGTACTAATACATATGTGTGTGTGTGTGTGTGTGTGTGTGTGTGTGTGTGTGTGTGTGTATGTGTGTGTGTGTGTGTTAATGTATTTTCTGCAGGTGGACGGTCTTCAGAGCTCCTTACCATTCTCCATTCCATCCAATAACTCCCCGGTGCATGTTTACCCCAGATACAGGCAGGCTGTCCTCGAGACCAGCTTCCTTAAGGTAGAAACACACACAGAAACACACCACTCACTCACTCACTCAATAAGATTAGATATAATAGTAATGTAACCTGATTACTTTCCGTTACGTTTGGATTACCTCAATATCAAATGCATTGCAAAAAGACAAGAGTAAAGAATTGTTAAAAAGGATCCTTTTACTGTAATTTGTTTTCTCAACGTAACGAATAAAAGAAGCCTAAATGAAAACCAAAAATAAAAACCAGGCAGTATTTCTACCCTTTATGTTGTATTGATTGTAACAATGTAATCCTGCTTGTAGTCCCCATTTGTGCTGGTGAATGTTGTTGTACTGTATCTGATTGCGTACTCCTGGTACATGTACTCTGTTACTCCCCGAGCCTCAAGGTTATTACAATATGTCTCCTTTATGTTCCACATGTTCAGGTCTCCTTTGACTTTGCGAGTTCAGTGAGAGTGGAGCTGGCGACGAATTATCACAATGCGGTCTGCGGTCTGTGTGGAAACATGAACGATGACCCTGCTGACGACTTGAAGCTGCCCAATGGGAAGCTGGCTGCCAACGGCAACACGTTTGGAGTGAGCCAATGGCTGGAGGACGCTCCGGGCTGCTCCCGCGACTGTAAGCTGAAGCTTGCTGATGGTCCTCACTGTGCTGGGATCCACCAGACAGGCACCTCTTTAGTCGATAGAATGCCAGCTAGACATGGGAACCCTTATCTAGCTTTGCTTCAGCACTTCTTTAAGAGTTCCAGCAGGTTGACTGCGGAGAGATATCTAAATCCTTTTACAGTGTGAAATTAAGCATTCATATCTTGTTGCTACTAATACTCCAATGTTTATAATGATATATTTATGTTATATATGATGGTACAATGTGCTAATTATACTAGACATTTTACTTGAAATGTTTCACATTATTATCTATATTTTCTTTTTATTGAACATTGTAACTTTGGCGTGTATAAACAGAGAAACAATGACTGATGTTTGATGCTTAACAAAAAGGAGTCACAGGACGCCAGAGTTGCAATGTATACACTTTCTGCAGTTCAGATTTAAACGAGCATTCTGCTGATCAACAGCCCCTTCACAATAATCCCTTCTGGTCTCAGAGCGCTGTGTTCAGAGAGATGTATCAGCAATGGATTACACCAGCTGTATTATAATCATACACAGTCTGTGATTAGTATGTGTAATGTGTAATGTGTGATGTTTGTTTGCTGCCAGGTAGCAACTGTGCAACGCCTCTTCCCCCCGACTTCAAACCCCCCGGCTACACATCAGTGTGTGATGTCATCACGGCGAAGGGGGGGGCCCCTGGCTGACTGTGGGGGCCGGGTGGACGCAGAGCAGTACCGCCAGGACTGTATCTACGACATGGTGCTGAACGACGGTAACCAGGAGGCCGCCTGCAACATCATCAGTGACTACGTGGAGAAGTGTCAGATGAGAGGAGGCTGTGTGAGGGCATGGAGGAACAGGCGCTTCTGCTGTGAGTATGTGTGTGTGTGTGTGTGTGTGTGTGTGTGTGTGTGTGTGTGTGTTTCTGGGTTGCAGTCAAATGGTAAAATAAATCATGTCCTTTGTCTTTTCCTACTTTTTATCTGCTTGATGAAAACTGTCATGAGGTTAGGAAAGATGTAAAGTATAATGTATTACTTAGATGTGATGTTAACTTACTTATAGTACATGTACTCAAGTACAATTTTGAGGTACTTGTACTTTACTTGAGTATTTAAATGTTTAGCTACCTTGTACTTCTACTCCACTACAGTTCAGAGGTACATGGTGTACTTTTCCTCCACTACATGTATTAATACCTTTAGTTACTTCACAGATCTGGATGAATGATGTGAAATCTAACCAAGTGTTAAATCAGACTTTAGTTCCACCTGGAGTACATCCACCAGCTACCCTGCAGTCTACAAAGTACTTCAGACTAGCTGCCCTCACAGCTACCCTGCAGTCTACAAAGTACTTCAGACTAGCTGCACCTTCACCAGCTTTGAGAACACTTTCATGATCAATCATTATAAAACATATCATATATATTATTCTGAAATGGACCAATCAAACAACGACTACTTTTACTGTCGCTACTTTCACTATATTTTGACACCAATACTTTTCTACTTTTTTTTCCATTTGTCTTACATAGGAACCTTTCTTAAAATATTAAAAACATAGATCAACTGCAACCATGATGAAGCACAATGGCACCTTAAAGACATGATCGTGTGTGTTTTTTTCAGGGGTGCATTGTCCAGCCAACAGCATGTACAGTGTCACAGCTTCTGGCTGTCCAATCAGCTGCACTGTTAAATCTCCACTTGTTGACTGTAAGGCCCCGCCCAGCGAGGGCTGTGTGTGTAACCCTGGTTACCTGCAGAGTCAGGTAATCCACAGCACACTGCCTTCATCCACTGCACATGACCTGTGGGGGTGGGACATGCTTTAACTCCCACCCTGTCTCTGCTTTCTCTTGTTTTTAAAATCTGATGTTAATGAGCCGCTTGTTTTTTAACAGTCCCTGTTACAGAACTACACATTCAATTACACATGTCTACATATCTCTAGATTAGACACCGGTCTAGAAGGTTCCAAGTGAAACTGTTATGGTTAATGATTGGAAGGGCACTTCATGTCTGACCCTCCACGGGAATGCCCAAACAGAGAGGAAGTGGGGAGGGGGGTGTGGCGGTCGGTTTCCTTTTTTCTGCGTTTGTGTTCCTTCAATGGGGGAACAGAACCGGGCGAAGGTTTCAGAACTACTTGAGTCAAAACATTTCCCCAGTGCTGAAGGTTTCGTAGCTCATTATTCAAACCTCCAACCCCCAGAAAAAGAGGTTATTTCAGCAAGTTGAACAGAGGGATGAGTTTAAGAACTTTAACAGAAGTATATTCTGTTGGAACTGTTGATCAAGTTACCATGGTGATACGTGCTCTCTGATTGTCCACACTAGAACAGGAAATAGGACTGTCTGTATGGAAGTGCTTTCGTGTGTACTGCAAATCACATTGTTATTAAGGGCCACCATGAGACATGCTAATGAGTGACCTTTGACCTTTCAGGATGCCTGTGTGCCGCTGGCTCAGTGCGGCTGCCTCAGTGAACAGCAGTACATCGTGTCGGGTCAGAAGTTCTACCCTAAGCCCGACTGCATGAAACTCTGTGAGTGTCGGGGGGGGGTGGTGTCCTGTGAGGACAAACCCTGCCAGAAGGGGAAGAGCTGTGGAGTGCACAAGGGAGTGAGAGGTTGCTACGACAACCTCAAAACCCCTGGCAACAAAGGATAGAAGAGGAACAGAGAAATGCAGAGCTGTGTGTTTTTACAGTAATACGTAGGGAGTAGTTTCACTGTCATTGTAATGATTTTTGTAATGACACATTTCAACTGTTAAAAATTAAATCTAGAAGATTATAATGTAAATGTGTATTAAATCATCAATCAATAAAATCATCAGATTATTCCCTGTTGCTTTATTTCTGTGCTCCAATATATATGAATTATATAAACATTTCCAGATCAATGGTTCAGCAGAGAGCCTCTGGATATATTACAAGATCATAACACAGATCAATTCTAGCTAATACATCATCATGAACAGGAAAATGAACCAGAATACAAAAAAGGGTAACTGTATTCCCTTAGTTACATTAACAAAATATGTACTCAGATTTCACTGATTATAATGTTACTAAAAAAAGGGACATTATTTTTGCTTCGAAACAGCATTATGTGTTGTTCGCATTATGCTGTTTGAAAGGCAGGTTTCCAGAGGAAACATTCCTAAATATCTTGGTTTCTTCTACGGTCACATTGCTCTGTTGTCTATCCACCAGGTCGTGCAATGATTTTGCCTTTTTCACTGACAATATTCAGAAAATCAGACAAGCAGTCAGTGCCTCTACATCAGGAACAGCAAATGTGTTGTCTCTGTGTCCACTTAACATCAATTCAGACACCATGACACAATTCCATCAGATTAATGATAAAAACCTAGAGGACATTATTCAACTTCTGAAGTCCTCCTCCTGCTGCCTTGATAGTATTCCAACAGGATTTTTCAAAGATGTTTTGCCTTGCATGGCCTCAGATCTACTTCATATAGTAAACAAATCTCTTCACTCAGGTATTTTTCCACAGGCCCTGAAAACTGCAGTCATTAAACCGCTCTTAAAAAAGCATAATCTAGATGGTTCAGTAATGAACAATTACAGGCCCATATCAGACCTCCCATTTCTAGGTAAAATCATTGAAAAAGTTGTTTTTCAACAGTTGAGTAATTTCTTGCATTTAAATAGTTGTTTCGATGTGTTCCAGTCAGGCTTTCGTCCAAACCACAGCACTGAGACTGCTCTTGTAAAGGTCTTTAATGACATCCACTTAAACACAGACAGTGGCAGAACTTCAGTGTTAGTATTATTAGATCTCAGTGCTGCGTTTGACACTGTTGACCACAACATATTACTCGACCGACTAGAAAACTGGGTCGGAAACAGTTCTAAATTGGTTTGAATCCTACTTAAAGGACAGAAACAACTTTGTTTCTATCGGTACATACACATCTGAGTTGACAAATATGACATGTGGGGTTCCTCAAGGCTCCATCTTGGGACCTCTTCTCTTTAACGTCTACATGCTACCACTGGCTCAGATAATGAAGAACAACAAAATAAGTTACCATAGCTATGCAGATGACACACACATTTACGTAACAATTTCACCAGGAGACTATGCTCCAATTCATACACTGAGTAAGTGCATTGAACAAATCAATGACTGGATGTGTCAGAACTAAAGTCCAATTAAACAAAGATAAAACTGAGGTAATGGTTTTTGGAGCCAAGACAGAACGTTTAAAAGTTAGCGCTGAGGTTCAGTCTGCAATGTTCAAAACAACAGATAGAGCCAGAAATCTAGGTGTAGTCATGGACTCTGACCTGAGTTTCAACAGTCACATTAAAACAGTTACTAAATCAGCCTGCTATCACCTAAAGAACATATCTAGGATTAAAAGACTAATGTCACAGCAGGATTTGGAAAAACGTGTCCATACTTTTATCTTCAGTAGACTCGACTACTGTAATGGTGTATTTACAGGTCTCACTAAAAAATCTATTAGAAAGCTGCAGCTGATTCAGAACGCCGCTGCTCGAGTCCTCACTAACACTAAGAAAGTGGATCACATCACTCCAGTTCTGAAGTCTTTACACTGGCTTCCTGTGTGTCAAATAATAGATTTCAAAATACTGCTGCTGGTTTATAAAGCACTGAATGGTTTAGGCCCACAATACATTACTGACCTCCTGCTAAATTATGAACCATCCAGATCTCTCAGGTCTTCAGGGACTGGTCAGCTTTCTGTCCCCAGAGTCAGAACTAAACATGGAGAAGCAGCGTTCAGTTACTATGCTCCAAATATCTGGAACAAACTCCCAGAAACCTGCAGGTCCGCTGCAACTCTGACTACTTTTAAATCCAGCAAGAAGACTTTCCTTTTTGTCGCTGCTTTTAATTGAACTATTCATATCTTAAACTGCACTGTAACTTTTATCCATGTACTTTTTCTTTTAATGTTTAATTTATTAGCTTTTCTTTTTTAATGCTTAATGTCTTTCATTTTTTGTAAAGCAGTTTGAATTGCCTTGCGTTGAAAAGTGCTATATAAATAAACTTGCCTTGCCTTACATAAAACACTTGAGCAAAAACATCTTATTCATACTTACTTTCTATTGTATTTATTTGTATTGCATTTGATATTGGGGTAATCCAAAATGAACCAAAAGTTATCAGGTTAAATTACTTTTTGATTCACAGAATAGGTTACTGAATAAAATGAAATGAAGTCATTGAACGATATAACATTATTAAAGTAACCCTCCCAGTGTTTGGGACTGAAATAAAAAAGAAGAAGAGAGGAATGAGCAGATAATCTGACCTCAGCTCCTGTGTCTCCTGGTGTCCCCTGGTGTCTCCTCGTGTCCCCATGATTTCCATCCTACAGTTCTGACACACTGAAGGTCAGCATGCTCTGTATGTTTGAATTGTGTTCGCCTAGAATGTCCTCTGGTTGAAATAACAGTGAAGTTTGAGTCAGACATTCTCACCATTAAACCCTGCGAAGCTTTTGAGGGCTCTTCCTTTCCTGGCAGATCTAACTTGTTTCCCATTTGGTGATGTGTGCATAAAGACAAACACAATTCCAATGTGATTTGATGGTTGCAGCAAATCCTTCATAAATATCCATGTACGTTTTTTGGTGCAGTATTAACAGAACCATTTATTTGTATCTTAAATATGTTCCAATAATTGTAATTTAAAGAAATAGAAACTAGCTACAAAATATACACAACAATCAAAAACAGGTTCAGTTTGTGTGAAAATACATTCTGTGTTCAGACTCCCAACAACACCTCTGAGTATCTTTATTCATTTACTCTTTTATTTATTTGTATTAAAGCATTGCTTCTATTACGCATTGTCTGTCTCTGATATGTGCATCGAATGTTGTCATCTGAACTCATTGTAATGCTGAGAGGTGAGGGGGGGGAGGAAGGACCACCCCCTGTCTCTGCAGGTGTCTCAGGATGTCCAGGATGGAGTCCAGCTCCAGACGGAAGGCCTCCACCTCTCTGCTCTTCTGCTGAGCCAGCTGCTTCCAGCCCTCCACCTCCGACTGCTGCCCAGAGTCCAGGGTCTGCCAGGAGCCCCCGATCACCTGCAGGGGGGGGGGACTCTGAAAATGAGTGGGCATCAATCATATCCAACATTTGGATCTAAATGGCAGTATGGATTAGTGCAGTATCCAATTGTGTTAAAGGTAACACTTGGTCAAATATGTGACGATATCCTTTTGGCACATAGTGCTGCAGAGAAGACCCGGCCAACAAGCAGTGTTCTACAGTCCAATCAAAACCCTTGAAAGTAAAGAGACCACTCAAAATAAAATCAGCATGATTGTTTTTTATATAAACTGCCGTTAAAAAAAAAGTCACCAAATAAACTAAGCCAATCTGTAAGAGCCTTCCATTGGATAATTACTGAAGTGATTCATATGTTTCAGCTGGCAACAAGTTATTTAACCCTAGCTGATGCGGTGAGTAGCTTCTCGTTCCTTTAACAACCATGTCGGAAGACATCCTATGGTCGTGGAAAGGATGTTAATCACTTTCAGAAGGGGTATAACTATCGGCCTGCATCAAGCAAAGAACACAACTAAGGAGAACGCTGAAACTACTCAAATCGGCTTGATAGCTATCCAACACATTATTAAAACCAAATCAATGGATCCAGATGTACCTGTTCCAGAGTGACGGGCGCATCAGGGAAAGAAGAGAGGCGGACAGGCAGCGTATTTTCAATGATAATGTGAACGTTTCAAAGATGATCATTCTCTCTAATATTGCAATTGCAGGAGCCTTGGTTTCCACTGTGTTTTGAACAACATGGAGAGAAGCTGGGATCCATTCAAAATGCAGGTATTTTTATATGGGGGCAACAGCTAGTTTAGAAAGAATACTGGAGGACAGAAGCTAGTTTAGAAAGAATACTGGAGGACAGAAGCTAGTTCAGAAAGAATACTGGAGGACAGAAGCTAGTTTAGAAAGAATACTGGAGGACAGAAGCTAGTTCAGAAAGAATACTGGAGGACAGAAGCTCGTTTAGAAAGAATACTGGAGGACAGAAGCTAGTTTAGAAAGAATACTGGAGGACAGAAGCTCGTTTAGAAAGAATACTGGAGGACAGAAGCTCGTTTAGAAAGAATACTGGAGGACAGAAGCTAGTTTAGAAAGAATACTGGAGGACAGAAGCTAGTTTAGAAAGAATACTGGAGGACAGAAGCTCGTTTAGAAAGAATACTGGAGGACAGAAGCTCGTTTAGAAAGAATACTGGAGGACAGAAGCTAGTTTAGAAAGAATACTGGAGGACAGAAGCTCGTTTAGAAAGAATACTGGAGGACAGAAGCTCGTTTAGAAAGAATACTGGAGGACAGAAGCTAGTTTAGAAAGAATACTGGAGGACAGAAGCTCGTTTAGAAAGAATACTGGAGGACAGAAGCTCGTTTAGAAAGAATACTGGAGGACAGAAGCTAGTTTAGAAAGAATATTGGAGGACAGAAGCGCAGTATGCTGGCCAGCCGGTCCAATGTCGCAGCACTGGATTATATAGTACGGAGCCCCGAAAGAGACATGGGGGGAAAAAAGGAGAGAGAGAAAAAAAGAAATAAAGTCAGTTTCTTGTGCGCACAAGAAACTAATTTGTTTCCCTGACTTTATTTCTTTTTTTGAGAAAGTTACCGGTGTGCTAAGGAGGAAGTGGAGCAGTTCGATGTGTGAGGTGTGTGTGTGTGTGCGTGTGTGTGTGTGTGCACCACGTTCTCACTCCCATCCCGTCACATATTGACGGACGGTCAGGGCCCCTCCCCGTCGCTATATTACGTACAGGGTACCCCTTTCCCGTCATTTTTCTACGGGCAGGGCGTCCCATAGACCTTCATTGCGGACAGCGGACCCCTTGACCGTCAGGCTTCTACGGGCAGGGCGTCCCATGGACCTTCATTGCGGACTGCCCGTCTATGGGACGCCCGCTGGGGCAGGGCGTCCCATAGACCTTCATAGACCACGTGATCAACAACGATGGCCGACCTTCGTGGTATTCTCGGTGGAAAATGCCTATTTTAAGGTTCATTTGGCCATTAAAATGTGTTTTGATGTCTTTTATGCGAGTAATGAGTTTTTATTTCTGATTATTTGTGCAGTACATGTACATGATGTTTAGTTTGCTAGTTATGACGAAGATTACTTCATGAATGCTAACGTTTTTTTTGGTGGAAATGTGTTTTTTTCACAGCAAAGTCGCCCTCTGTACTTGGACTTATTGGGAGAATCTAAAGGCAAGAACATCCTAAATATTCATTTAGGTCTTTATTGTAGACCTTTAGTGTTGCCGTCTGTGAGGAAAATACATGGGGCTCAGAGCCTCGTATTTTTAAAATCTTTTTTTCGTTCTAATTTGTTATTCTTTTCAAAATAACACACTGTTATTTACTCACCAATAACACACAATTATCTTTGCTTTTATTTATTAGTTTAATTCCATAATCTCGGGCTTTTTTGGCGTCCGTCAGGAACTGAATTTCAAAATAAAAATAACCAGAAACAGACGTAGGCCTATAAGGGCCATTTCGAGCATCATTGCGATTGTCAACATTTTTGAGTTTAGGATGGCCGAAGACACTACACTACCCATAATCCCCAGCTATCGTTTAGGACTACAGTCCCCGTGATTACTCTTCAAGGTCTGGGATTAGATGTTGGAGTGGCAGTGCGCCAAGGTTACGCCGAGCGTCAAACAGCTGTTTGAAATGGAACGAAACCACGCCAGACTATCCAAAACTGGAATTGAACGCCCCCCCCAGAATTACACACTACACTATTGTGTTTCGCAAAATGTTCTATGGGACGTAGAACGTTTTCGTTTTTCCCACATTTAGAAGTTGCCAGTATTAAACACATTGGTGTTATCAAATGTAAAACATATAATTAATAAATGGGTGAAAATCGCTTGTGTCCATAATGCGCAGCATTAATATATACCCACATGACAGCTCATTGCTACTTTGTAATTCTACTCCACTACAATTCAGAGGTTAACCTGGTATTTTTACTGCACTGCATTTATTTGAGTTACTTTGCAGATTCTGATTAATGATGTGAAATATAAACAACCCTTAAATCAGACTTTAGTTACACCCGAGTAAAATTCAGGTAAGGTGATTGTCAAGTGCCAACAATCAGGAGAGATATTTGATAGTTGGTGCTTGAGAATATTAATTACTCGTTATTCTCTACTAATAGTTAATTAAAGACTGTATATTATGGCTATTTTGCACATCCCTTTCAAGATTTTCAAAGGTTTATTGACATATCATACACACAACTACGGTGTAGTTATGCAATGAATGAAAAACTTGGGTCACAGGTTCCTCAACAGTGCATTACAATACATCTATCAATATGTGTGTACCTCCACCATTAAACTGTCATATTCTGCACATTTCTTATTCTATCTACATACATAAGAGTATAATTCATGTGTATAATATCAGTTAAAATAAGTGCTTCAACATAGTTAACATTGCAGGAAAGCAATATATTAGACGTTAATTACTTTGTCAGGCTTAATATTTAATATTTAATGTTTAAATAAAGGTTAATCCGTTTTTCTGTTTTGCACCTCCTCCTATTAATATCTGTGTACATCCTGCACTAAACTGTTTTATTGTAGAGATCACTTATAGTATCTTCTTGATTTCTTATATTATATATTTCTATCACAGACCTTCTACTTTCCCCCTATGAAAGTATATGTACTCTTAATATTTTTTTAATCAAATATAACACATAAAAACAATAATTAAATAACGTGCTTTAACCACTAGGAGGTGCACACAAGGTACACACAGCCATAATAACTTTGTATTATTAGTGTGTATGTACAACATCTGAAGATGTGTAGTTTTATGCATGCTTTCACATCATTTTACAGCATATTGCTATACTATTTCAGACTCAGTATTTACATTCTTAGATTCAAAATTCAATCCAATTCAAAATCAGTAATATCTTTAAAAACTACAAGTCCTTTTATATCAGCTGTGCACCGTTATGGTGTAAATATAACCTATCTATGAATTAGATCAAATGTAAAAGTCAGCCGAATTAGTGTTGATACTGCAAGGAGACGTATTGTGTGAAGAGAAATTGAAGATGTTGTTTAATTGTTGATATATTTATGATCCACGTCAAGTATTCAGTTTCGGCGCCATTTCTTCCAGTTTTTCCAAAGGTCTTCTCATCAGGGCTCTCTAAATAAAGAACTACGGCATATCTGTAATATGTAATGCAGCCGAACCGTGTATTACAATGCCGTTATGTGATGACTTTCAAAGAGAAAAGCAAGAGCACTCGGAATTCACTATTATTTTATACTTTTAAAATGTTTTCCGGATTTCATATAATATAAACACCAAATCCCAGCATGCATTGCGGCTAAAAACATCCAATCAGCGTAGCTGAGAATCTTGGGTAATCGCTCGAAATGCCCACGTCTGTTTCCGGTTATTTTTATTTTGAAATTCAGTTCCTGACGGACACCAAAAAAGCCCTAGATTATGGAATTAAACCAATAAATAAAAGCAAGGATCATTGTGTGTTATTGGTGAGTAAATAACAGTGTGTTATTTTGAAAAGAATAACAAATTAGAAGGAAAAAAAGATTTAAAAAATACGAGGCTCTGAGCCCCATGTATTTTCCTCACAGACGGCAACACTAAAGGTCTACAATAAAGACCTAAATTAATATTTGGGATGTTCTTGCCTTTAGATTCTCCCAATAAGTCCAAGTACAGAGGGTGACTGCTGTGAAAAAACACATTTCCACCAAAAAAACATTAGCATTCATGAAGTAATCTTCGTCATAACTAGCAAACTAAACATCATGTACATGTACTGCACAAATCATCAGAAATAAAAACTCATTACTCGCATAAAAGACATCAAAACACATTTTAATGGCCAAATGAACCTTAAAATAGGCATTTTCCACCGAGAATACCACGAAGGTCGGCCATCGTTGTTGATCACGTGGTCTATGAAGGTCCATGGGACGCCCTGCCCGTAGAAGCCTGACGGTCAAGGGGTCCGCTGTCCGCAATGAAGGTCTATGGGACGCCCTGCCCGTAGAAAAATGATGGGAAAGGGGTACCCTGTACGTAATATAGCGACGGGGAGGGGCCCTGACCGTCCGTCAATATGTGACGGGATGGGAGTGAGAACGTGTTGGTGTGTGTGTGTGTGTGTGTGGAGGTGTGTGTGTGTGTATGTGTGTAGAGGTGTGTGTGTGTAGAGGTGTGTGTGTGTGTATGTGTGTAGAGGTGTGTGTGTGTGTGTGTGTGTGTGTGTGTGTGTGTGTGTGTGTGTGTGTGTGTGTGTGTGTAGAGGTGTGTGTATGTAGAGGTGTGTGTGTGTGTGTGTGTGTGCGTGTGTGTAGAGGTGTGTGTGTAGAGGTGTGTGTGTGTGTAGAGGTGTGTGTGTGTGTGTGTGTGTAGAGGTGTGTGTGTGTGTGTGTGTGCGTGTGTGTGTGTGTGAGTGTGCGCGTGTGTGTGTGGTTAAAACGTTACTAGCAGCCTGCGGTCACTCCTTCGCTGCTCAAATGAAGGTAAACGGTGTAGGCAGTGCGTAAAAGCTCTGTGCGCGCTGGTGCTGCTCTTCTCTGAGTCTGAGTGAAACGTCCCGCTGCCTCCTGGAGTGACCGCAGGCCGCTACGTTTTTAACCACACGCCCCTCTGGCCGAAGGGTCTGAGTTCGAAATATATCTCAAATAATGTATGCACTCTCATTTCACGTAAACATAACAGTCTGCAATGAAATGGTTGTCTCCAGTGTGCTCCACTTCCCCCAAAAAATGAAGTCAGGAAAACGGGTTAGTTTCTCTTGCGTTTTCCTGACTTATGTCTCTTAAACCTTTATCCCGAGTCTTTGTTTTTCTTTTCACAAGATTTCTCGTGCGCACCAGATACTAACCCGTTATCCCGACTTGTTCTCGCTCTCTTTTCCCTCCATGTCCCTTCACAGTAGGGTCAGGGTAATATGGACCCAGACAGGAGTTTTCATGAAGCAACAGGCAGTAAAGGTGATGCATATTCTCTCTCCATGGTTACCTGCTGCAGCTTCCTCTCTCTGCTCTGGTGCCGCAGCTCCATGTCGAGGATCTTCCTCTCCAGACCGCTCAGCAGCTTCCCCTCGGGGCTCTGAGCCTCTTTAGCGTCCTTCAGATCCTTCAGCAGTCTGCTCAGCTGCACAGAGACGAGGCAATGTTTTCAAATAAAACACATCTACCAAATGTAATAATGAACTTGTTTGTCTTAAGGAAAAATATATAATAATCAATCAAGCAAAGAAACAACACGATGTGTTGTTCATGTCCTGTGCCATGTTGTTGCACAGCACCGCCAGATGCAGATGGACTGCAGAACTCAGTCACATCCTGACAACCAAAGTACCAAATTGTTCCAAACTATCTTCCTCAGATCTCTCAGCTCTCCCTGTAACACGGGGCTGCTGCTCGAGCTGCTCAGAGATGTTTGAATTGTATGAGGGGGGGGTCCCCCTGTTAAAGTATGATGGGGTTGTTATTACAATAATAAAAGAGTTATCGCAAATAAAAAAACATCCAGAAGTCAAACAAGAAGCACGACCTTCGTTTTGATATGATTTTATAAAATAACTTCAAATAACCGTTTAGGAAAAAGCCTTGGACCTGTTTCTGCAGAGCGTCCTCCCTGGTCCTGGAGACAGTGAGAGCATCCTTGGCTCCCTGCAGCTCCTGCAGCTGCTCCTTCAGGTGCTTCACCGTCACCTGCAGGGACACGTCAGAGGGAAAGCAACACAGTACTTTCCAGGACCGTTGACATTCCTGTTAGTGTGTCAGTACCTCCTGAATGTGTCGCTGATTGGTCAGCTCAGCCACCCGTGAAGAAGAGTGTTCCAGGGCGTAGCCGGCCCGCAGCGTGTCCAGAGCCCGGAGCTGCTCCGCCTTCATGGAGCCCAGCTGCTCTGCACCCTGCTGCTGCACCCTGACACACACACACACACACACACACACACACACACACACACACACACACACACACACACACACACACACACACACACACACACACACACACACACACACACACACACACACACACACACACACACACACACACACACACCACACACACACACACACACACACACACACACACACACACACACACACACACACACACACACACACACACACACACACACACACACACACACACACACACACACACACACACACACACACACACCAGATATCAGACCCCCTGCTGTTTCACCCTGACACACACATGCAGGTCAGATATCAGACCCCCTGCTGCTTCACCCTGACACACACATGCAGGTCAGATATCAGACCCCCTGCTGTTTCACCCTGACACACACATGCAGGTCAGATATCAGACCCCCTGCTGCTTCACCCTGACACACACATGCAGGTCAGATATCAGACCCACCTGCCGCTCTGCACAGTGTCAGTGAGTGTGTGCACACACACCTGCTCAGCTCCTCCTCAGCGTGCTCAGCCTGTGCAGTCAGCCCCTCCCTCTGCAGCTGCAGCTGCTCCACCTGCTGCCTCAGAGCCTCGCTCTCCTGCACCACCTCTGAAATGTGGCAGCCTGTCAACAAGCAGCAACGAGAGAGTGTGAGTCATTATTTATCTTTCCCCCCCGCCTTAGGTCTCTTGGGGAGAGGAAACAAATGATACTTTTCTGTATGTGATATGATAGTACTGCAATACTACATGGTACACGTGTGTGTACGATCTACAAGACTACTGCTCCTCCAAATACAGGTCTGCTCAAAGATTGCACGTCAACCCTTTGAGAAACTCTATGAATACTACAATAGCATATTAGCATTGTGTGGGCGCTCACTGGGTGTGAATGCTCCATCACATTGTAGATCAAGCGTCCCATGATGTAATAAAGTTACACTGAAGCACTCTCGTGCACAGGTCAATCCTCACATTAGAGACAGAATTAAATCTGAGGTCAAATGTACGTTGTAATAGTGTTACATTCATTTGTCCTTGTTTCTTATGCTGAACATTTCTCCTGGTCGTGACTTTGATAACACTATTAACCACAATGCCAATGAAGTTGGGATGTTGTGTAATATGTAAATAAAAACAGAATACAATGATTTGCAGTTCCTTTTCGGCCTATATTCAATTGAATACATTACAAAGACAAGATATGTAATGTTCAAACTGAAAAATGTGATGCCACGTTCAGTAAGGCTGGGACAGGTTCATGTCTCCGCTGTGTGACGTCACCTTCCTTTTAGCAACACTCAGTCGGTGTTTGGAACTGAGGACACTTATTGTTGGAGCTTTGTTGGTGGAATACTTTCTCATTCTTGCTTGATGTTCGACTTCAGGTGCTCCACAGTCCAGGGTCTCCGTTGTTGTATTTGGCACTTCATAATGCGCCCCACGGGTTCAATAGGCGACAGGTCTGGACCTCCACTCTTCACTACGAAGCCACGCTGTTGTAACACGTACAGAACGTGGCTTGGCATGGTCCTGCTGAGATAAGCAGAGACGTCCCGGATGGCAGCACATGTTGCTCCACCTGTTTGTACCCTTCAGCATTACTGGAGCCTTCGCAGTCTGCGAGTTGCCCATCTCGCTGAACATCAGATGTTTTTGAACTTTGCGCCGAGTACAATCTGTGTCATGGGTTCAATGCTGCTTTCAGCCTTGCCGCTGACGTGCAGAGATCTCTCTGGATCCTCTGAATCTCTTCATTACGGGCTGTAGATAATGAAATCCCTCGCAATTGTACGTTGAGAAACGTTGTTCTTAAACTGTTGGACTGTTTGCTCACGCAGCTGTTCACAAAGCGGTGAACCTCGCCTCAGCCTTGCTTGTGAGCGACTGAGCCTTTCGGGGATGCTCCTTTTGTACCCAAGCATGACACTCATCTGTTTCCAACGAACCTGTGGAATGCTCCAAACAGCTGTGTTGAGCATTCCTCAGCTGTCCCAGTCTCTTGCTGCCCTGTCCCAGTCTCTTGCTGCCCTGTCCCAGTCTCTTGCTGCCCTGTCCCAGTCTCTTGCTGCCCTGTCCCAGCTGTTTAGGGACGTGTTGCAGGCATCATATTCAAAATGAGTCAATATTTGCACAGAAAAGTTAAGTGTATCAGTTGGAACATTACATACCTTGTCTTTGTAGTGTACTTACTTGAATATAGGTTGATAACGATTTGCAAATAAAAAAATGTCATTTTATAGTTCCTCCTGTCGTAAAGAGATCCTTCCAGAAGGTGTGAGATGGGAATCTACTCGGCAGTCCATTATCCATCATGACTCCAGCTTACTGGCTTATTAGGTTCCAGCAGTATGACTACACACATGAAGTATCTTCCAATATTAGCCTGTTGATTTGTATTCTCTTTGTTTTAACATAGGGAGGCGTGTGGCGCAGTGGACTAGTGTGTTGGTGTTTGGATCAGGGGAGCTCAGGTTCAAACCCTCTGCAGTCAGCATGTCGTTGTGTCCCTGAGACACTTCAAAGTGCTCCTGAGGGGATTGCCCACAGTGTTGTATTAAGTCGCTTTGGATAAAAGCGTCTAACGAGTGACATGTGATGTGATGTATGGTTCACAGCCTCTCACACACAGGGTGGAAGAACTCACGTCTGTTCTCATGGTATGTTTGGTAACAACTAGTTCTTTTCTTGGCCTTCACAGCGTGCTTGAACTCTTCTCCGTTTTGCCATCACTCTCTTCTATTAAGGTTTGGTCTTACAGACACAAAGCCCTGATCAGAACCATCAGGAAGAGTTTTTGGATACCGTGACGTAGACAACATATTATTCCTGTAAGCATGCAGATGGAAGAGGTTGAAGGGCAGGTCTGTACCTGTGAACACAGTGGGCTGGTAGGTCTTCTCATACTGAGCAGCTGGAAAGGTTTCCCCCCCCGCCGGTCCCCCCCCCAGCAGCAGAACTGAGGCTTTTAGCTGCGGGTCGTTTGCTCTCTGCTGGGGGGGGGGCAGACAGCATGCGGCTCCTCTCCCTCTGCAGCCGGTCCACGGTGCGGCTCAGCTCCTGGACGCTCTGGGTCTTCAGGGCCAGGTCTTTGTTCAGACGCTCGATCCGGAGCCCAGAGGCTGCCTCGGCCTGGAGCTGGTGCCGCCCCGGACTGGGCTGAGGCTGCAGAGGAATTCAGTTACATTGAGTGTTTTCAAGGCAGTTGCAGTGGATGCATTGGGATGAAATGTAAACCATGTGTTGGTGTTTCTTTTTAACTTTTTACTTAACATGCTGTTGTCCTTTTAAATGTTTTTTCATATCAGAACAAGGGGCTCTTTCATATAATCGGACCACACATAACATAGAAGGTGTCATACTTTCTTCGCAGGAAATATTTATGATAACTACTTACAATGGATTATGGGTGTTTTATTTAAACCTATAGCATCTGTGATCTTTCATTTGTAAATGTTAATGAGTTTTCTGACTAACTTTGACATTCAGTCTGTGCAGTGGCGAGCCGTGACTTTTATACCTAGGCCCTCTGACCCCCCTTCCCATGGAAAAATAAATAAAGCCCACCCATTTAGAGGGAAGATATGATTGGTCAATTGTACTGTCACTTGACATTACTCTCTTGTGGAGTTACTGTAGCCCTCTGTGAATTCACAGCAGGACAGTAACTCGCAGAGAGGGCCAGACGAGCTTCTTTCATTTAAACCAGTGGCAGCGCCAGGGTATGGCTGGGGTGGGCTACAGCCATACCAAGAACTGGCTTAGCCCCACCATGAAACATGATGTTAAAGTAAGCCAAATAAAGTCCGCCAACTCGCGCAGAGTAAATTGCACAGACAGCAGTTAGTAAGACTGATTTCAGCAGCCACTCGTCTGGAAACACCGAAGACTAGAAACGGTTTTGAAAACTTTTGTCACGTTGTGATCGTCTTCTGAATAGAGTGGCGAAGTCCCTCCCCTTCCGGTGGACCTCAATGGGACGTTATTTCGAAAAAAGTATGTATTAGCCGCGTTCACACTGCGGTACTTTTCCCACAAAGGTTCATGCGAACTTAGTTCATGATCGCGTTCACACCAAAAAGAGCCGGTACTAAAAGTAGTTCATGCGAACCTTTTTACCCCCTCGAAAGTCCCTGCTAGAGAGCAGGGACTTTCGAGCGGCTCTTTTTTGAGAAAAGAGCTATATTCCTGATTGGCTGGGCGGATTGCAAACCACGCCCCGTAAAACTCCCAAAAAGTTTTGTGAAGCCGCCATTTTATTATCCTCGCATTAGCATTATTAGCATTAGCATTAGCCCAGCGCAGAAACGCAGAGAGACTAACTTATGGCAACACAAAATAAAACATGGGAGCGGTGGAGATGAGGAGGTGTCGGCGTTCTGGCGATTTACTCGGAAGGCTTCAGTAGAAGCTGCTGGGACTCCCAGCAGCTTCTACTGAAGCCTTCCCCAACTCCGGGGACTTCCGGCCGGGGACTTTGGGCGGCAGTATACGCCGTGAAGTGGTTTGCAGCCTGCCAGTAAGCCCAAAGCAGAAGAAGAAGAAGAGACGTCAGCGGCTTCATTTGCCTAATCCACCCCCAGGGACTTTTTCTGGTGTGAACGCGATCTGTACTTAGTTCATGCGAACTAAAGAGTTCTCATGAACTAAGTTCGCATGAACCTTTGTGGGAAAAGTACCGCAGTGTGAACGCGGCTATTGAAGTCAATGGAGAGAGAAACATTATCTTTCGATCCCGTTTGAATTGTGCCACGAATTACACACATGATGTTTGTCAATTTAAAAGAAAAAAAACGTGTCGTAAAACTGTGAAGTAACACATTTGTTTGTGTGAAACGCTCAATGAACTACATCTCTGGTCTCGCAGAACAACACACGTCACCAAGATGGCCGTCACTACCGTCTTGTAAACAAAAGGATTGACTACCCTCACTATCACCACAATGAAACACGTCCAGAAGAATGTCATGCAGAGCTGCCTGTCTGCCTTCCTTTGATTCTCTCTGAACTGCCTGATCTTTGTAATGTTTAATGTCAACCATTTGTGCAGATAGCGTGAAGTAGAAAAGATCGCTGATGCTAATGTAGCGTTAGCATTTCTCCCCCGGGCTTAAATGGTGTATTATAGAATGATCACACCGGTGACAGTACTCTTCAAAGGGTTCACTAAATATGACTACTACTCTTACTGTTTAACATTTTGGGTTACTTAATGTTACTTCATATTAAGGCTAATACAAATGACAAGGCTGTAATGCTAACTAACGTGCTAGCTACTAGCTAGGTAGCTAACTTGATCCAGCCACTCCTGGTCCTTTCATCAGACGGGAAGCGAAAGAACGAGCAAGACCCATTGCTGGTATGATAACAACCTGGTACTAAGCACACAGGCATCTTGTTAAAGTTATCTTATGTTAGCCAGCGCCATATAGGATCTTAACTATCTCTTAGTGGAGGAAAACTGTTATGACATCACTTACGCGACTCTGGGATTTGTAGTCCTTCTAGTTGTGTATTTTTCATAGTCTTATATTTCAACAGTTTTACGACAAACTGTGACTTTTTTGACATGGAAATGATTTGTTAAGATTGACAAACATCATATGTGTAATTCATGGCACAATTCAAACGCGATCAAAAGATACGTTTTCTCTCTCCATTGACTTCAATACATTATTTTTCCGAAATAAGGTCCCATGGACCGGAAGTAGATGGGCATGACTTCGCCACTCTATTGAACATCTTTGATGATGTCTTCTGGCCAATCAGAATCACGATAACGGCGTGGTGTTGTTGCAGGAAGTCCCGACGGAGAATACTTTTGCTGTACTACATCTCTATATACATCGATACAACATTACGTGTTGATAGAAATCAACACGTACTGAAATAAGACCCCATAGTTTGATGAGTGATAGGTGTGTGGGACGTCTTTCATGTTGACACACAGAACCATGGGGGCTATCCACCCTTATCCACAATGTAAAGTCATTCACACTTCAGCCTCTTCCCTCTTCTCTCTGTGAGGAGCAGCAGGTTCAGCTTTCAGAACAAAGTCACAAAAAACTAAAATGGCATTCATTTAAATATGTCGTGTAATAATAGATTTATTTATTTTCTTCTCAAGAGAGTTCCAGAATGTGTATTTTATATTAGTATTTAAAAAAATCTCCTGGGGGAGAATCCCCCCAGACCCCCCTGCAGGAGTTGGGTTTTCTTTTTGGATTGAGAAAGGGAAATAATGTAAACTTCACGCGTGGCGTTTCGCTGTCAAGGGGAGCGTGTATGTACTTACATTGCAAATACTGACTTGAGCCCCACCGCTGTATGGGTTAGCCCTACCAGAGATTACCCAACACAAATACTCTGGAGCCGCCACTGCATTTAACCCTTCACATTCAAACGAAGGATTTTTTCTTTGGAAATGTTATTTTAAATACAATTAAATGAAGTTATTTTGGTAAAACTAATGAAAAATATTCAAAATATTGAAAAAAAAACATTGACGGCTCGCCACTGAGTCTGTGATTCTCCATCAACTTTCTCTCCTCTGATCTTAACTAAAGTCCAAAATATTCAACATTTTTGACTTTGTATACTCAAAAGTAGTTTGAGTATAATTTTGTGTATATTAGGTCATGAAAATAAATTCCAAAAAGAAGAAGGATGATGTTGGACATTGTTGGGAAGACGATACAAAGGTTAATATTTCATTCAACTTTTTCTTCAAAACAAAACAAAGATCTTGGGTAGATAATAATAAATATGAGACTACATTTAAATTACCCTTTTAACTAAATATAAATCAGGTTCATAAACAGCTACTACTCATTGTTCTATTCAACATGTCCAGTGTTTGTGGCCTACCTTGTGTTTGAGCTGCTGCTGCAGGGACTCTATCTGCTCCTGGAGAGACTTCGCTCCCTCCTGATGGCTCTGCTTCACCTGCTGCAGCTCTGCCTGCAGGGTTTGAACCTGAGACCTCCACAGCTCCGCCCCCGCTGCTGACTCTCCACTGTCCAGCTGCAGTTTGGGTTCCAGCTGCTGCTCCAGCTGTGAGATCTGCTGCTCATAGCGCAGCTGAGATGGAGAACAAACATGCGTGTAGTACTCATAGAGACTCAAGCTTGTGTGTGTGTTGGTGTACACACATCTGAGAGTTTGTGAGTAATGAGCTCAGGAAAGATAAATGAGACTCTGAATACACTGCACCAGTTACGTGAGAGTTTGTAAAAGGCAACTCTAGACATGGACCCAATTAATTCAATTCATTTGGACTTCTAACCCTGGAGACATGTGAGAGAAACTTTTCTTCAAGAATTCAAGGTAACACACGGTGAGTTATTGTAATATAAATAATCATTCTTGGATGAAGTATTCATTTAAGTTAAAGTTTGATAAAAAAAAAGGCCAGGTTATAAAATTGTTAAAAACTCAGTGATATTCATTGAGCAAAGGAAAGTTTGCAGTGTAAATTAATTAGCTATATAAAAATACTAATACCAATTCTTATACTTATAATAATAATATCTGTCATTTTGACGCTGAAAGGTCAGTCTAGCAAATGGCAGTTGACTGATTTACCTTGATCCTGAGGAACTGCTGCTCCATGGCCCTCAGGCTGCGTTTGGCCCCCTCATCGTGGCCCTCCAGCTCGGCCTCCAGGCGCTGGATCCTGCGCTCCTGCAGAGCACTGATTCTGCTGGGGGGGGACGTCCCATTAGCCCCCCTCTTCTGCCCCTCCAGCTGTGGCTGCAGCGTAGAGCAGAGCCGGCAGGGAGTTTGGGTTTCTACGCCTCAGTATCTGCTCCAGCTCCTTCACCTGGGAAACACAGAACAACACTTAATAACTAGAGAATGCAATTCCTGAAGAAATTGCTAGTGGGAATGCTTTATGCTGAAAATCTGACGCTAAACTGCTATGCTGAAATGTAATGTGTAAGAAGAAAGTGAATAATTTAGATTGAAATGATACATGAACACTGGGGGCTTGAATGTGTGATGAGAGAAGAAAAGAAAGTAAAAAGGCTTGGAAAAGCAGCAGAATAATTGAACTGCAAACTTTTGAACTAACTTGATGGCGAATGATGTTGCCATGGCAACGGCATTTGATGACAACCCCATAATACGCTCTGATGTGTTGATGGCTGCATTGTTACCAAACCTGTGAAGTTTTGGGCCATTTCGAGCATTTTAACTGAAGTTGTGAGAAAACCGTGTTTCATGGCGAGCATTGTGTTTCCAAGGCAACGACATTTGAAGAAATCTTAAAACTGTCAAATAGATGTCTTCACGGCTGGACTGTTGGCACACATGTGAAGTTTGAGCACTTTTTGACCAATTTCATAGGAGTTATAGCAATATCTTGTTTTACGGCGATTTTGCCATGGCAACAGCTTTTGAGGAAAACTCACTAATGGCACATAGACATTATCTGAAGTCTGCTGCTCTGAGCATGTCAGTTGGAGTTATGACATCATCGTGTTCCATGACAGGTGTTTATATTTGAGCTAACGACGTATGCAGAGATCAAAGGTTTCCATGGTGATGTGCAGTAATCAGTGAGAGGAGAGCCTTTGCATTGTTCTGAATGAGAGATAAACCTCTTACATGTGAACGTTTTGTTGAAGAACCGAAACAGATATCGGTGAAATTTCAAAGTGTGAAGTATCTCAAGGACCTTGAGCATCTGATGTGTACTTTTTGTGTACTTTGGGGGTAATAATGTGGCCTTTTTGGCAGATTAACTAAAGGTGTGTGGCTGCTGTGTTGGGGAAAGGTGAGGCTGAACTTACAATGGGGTTTAATGGAGACATGTTGAAAGTTGTTGTCACTTCATGCCCTCAAGAGGCATTTTGTTCAAATGTTTTGCTTGATTTTTTTTCAAGCTACGAGATGCTTTCCTACGTTTCTCATGATAAATTATGTTTCAGGAATGTAGGGTTTGGGAATTATGGCAGTTTAAAAGAAAATATGAAGGCAAATGTCAAGATTTCCTACCCTCTAGCTGTGACATCACACACTCTGCCTTAACGAGCTGCGCAAAACACACTAATGTCAAAATCTGAAGAAGGCCTCTTTACCAAGGTCTGAACAATGTTTAATATTTCTAAAAGTATGAATCAGATTTAAAAGTTGTTTAATATGAATAATGTCAGAAAGATGTGTAACATTTTAAAGTTGGAATGAGGTTTCTAACCCTAACTGTATCCCTAACCCCAGTGAAAGTATGAAGGAACAGTGAGCAGTTGAAGTCGCATGAAGATGGTTGAAGTCTGAAGAATTTCTCCATTGACTTCCATGTTAAAAATGTGATGAATTCTCTGGAATTATGAAAGATATGAATGAGAAAAGTAATAGCAATCGATTCCCGACCGAGCTGAACGTTTTGACGGAGTTTCTGCGATGTGGAATGTGGGAGAAGAAGAGGTACAAAATAACCCGGGGGGGGGGAGAAAGAGTTTCATTATGTAGTGTGTGTGTTTGTGAGAGAAACCTGTCGCTGCAGGTCCTGCATCCTCTTAGTTTCCACTGTTTTCTCTTTGGTCTTTGTCTGCGCCTCGCTGCTTCTTTTGCCCACATCACTTTTCAGTTTTTCTACCTGGAATGAAGAAAAGCTGTTAATTCAACACAGTGCTCAACATTACAGTGTGGAGCTGGAACTGGCTTTCTGTACACATCCCTCATCGCAGCTGATCCTCAACAACTCAGTTCCTTAGGAAGCTGCTGCCCTCACACAGCAGGCACACTGAACATGAAATGGAAATATAGGACTTGAGATGAATTCCCTCTTAATAGTCAGACATACGTACATGCACACAGCACCGCACAGTGAAATGTAGTCTATGCATTTCACAACTCCTTGCATTAGCAGCTGTTTTACAGAGCACAGGGAGCAGCCTGGGGGTCTCGTGCCCTGCTGGGGGTCTCGTGCCATCTCTCAAAGTACAATCTGTGTACGTTCAGATGCTTTTATCCAAAGCCACTTATGACCTTCATGACAGAGAGAGATTAGGCAATAAGGTTTCTACTGTGGGAAGACACCTCAAACTGTTCATGCTGAAATGATGCCAAGGCAGGAGACATATGACCGTTAGAGGGCAATCTCAGCACAACATGACAAACATGTGCTTCAGTGATTGTATGTCTTTGTAAAGATCAGTGCACCGTGGAGGTGAAGGAGCCCACCTGCTCTTTGAGTTGGTGAATCTGAGTGGTGGCAGCCTTCAGTCTGCCAGCGTCTCGATCCAGCAGCTCCTGGTTTTCTGCAAACCACTGCAGCTTCTTGCTCAGGGACGACACCTCCTCCCTGTGCTTCTCCTCCAACACGCGCATATCAAAGGGCTCACCACCTGTCACCACGGATACAGCTGTGAGGAAAACAGACATCACCTATAGATGTAATGTGTTCAAGTCTGATGTTCTACCACCAGCAGCGTTACCTGAGGCAGACACGGCCTGAGCTTTGGCGAGGTCCCTCTCTTCCTTCATCAGCTGCAGGTCCACCTCCAGAGCCACACACACACACACACACACACACACACACACACACACACACACACACACACACACACACACACACACACACACACACACACACACACACACACACACACACACACACACACACACACACACACACACACACACACACACACACACACACACACACACACACACACACACACACACACACACACACACACACACACACACACACACACACACACACACACACACACACACACACACACACACACACACACACGTAACTGAAGGAGCTGACACACAGCTTCAGACATAACGTTTCAGTGGTTGTGGTATTTACCTGAAATGTATTATTTTGAGCGAGCAAGTCAGCCATGCGCTGAGTGTGATCCATCAAACACACATTTCCAACGCTCCTGGAGGTATTTCTCATCTGCTCCCTGGTGAAGTGGTGGAATACGGGGAAAACAAACATTTAACATCGTGTTTTTTGCACAAGCAATTTTCAGAGTTAGGATAGACACACATTAAGTCGGGCATCACCAAGACGCTGACCTATACGGACCCTTCTGCTTCTGTTCTAACCGGCGCAGAGAGGGGGCGCCAGAGAGCGACTCGTCCATGTTCCTCCTGCCCCCTGGGAGCACAGGTCCAGTGTGTGCCATACGCTCAGACTGTGGAGCTCATTACATATCTACTGTTCGTGTAAAGTTCAATAGGAAGTGACAATAAATATTGTCTAAATGTTTTTTTAATTGTACTTTCTTTATTTGATTCTTCAGTCAGTTGTTGATGACATGCAGACGTCGATACAGCTGCTACGCTACTTCAACATGTATCACACTAATTCATAACGCAAGTGAGACATGATGTTGTTCCTGAGGAGATGTTCCCGACTGGCCCTCGCTGAATTGATACCTGCATTAAGTGAACCCACCGAGTGAAGGCCAGCGCGTTGAGCAGCCTCTGGTTCTCATTGAACATGGCCTCCTCGTTGGATTTACTCTGCGCCTGCTGAGCCTTCGTCTGCAGGTACAGCTTTTCATTCTCCTGTAAGACACTCGGTGTTACTGCGGTGTGTTGGCACAGAGGATGGAAACACAGGAGGAAAGGAAAGGAAACTAAAGCAAAACAGTGTGAGATCAAATTGAGACTTGGGAGATATTTGTTACTAATTGATGATTTAAGCTTAATGAGCTGGCACAACGCAGACGTGGAGAGCTAAAGTCCAGCTCCAATGTTCTCCCTACTAAACCCCTTTCTTCTCACATCACTACTTCCTGCAGCACGAGTCTGCACACTAGTGAGCAGAACATATCGATTATGAGACTGGGTTCATTTGTATCAATGAAATGTGGAGCAGGGCCTTATGAGGTATAGAGGAATACATGCCAGAGACAATACTCAAATATCTGAGTGATTTTGGACCTTTGATTAAACGTTGAATAGTTTCTGAGTGGGAAGTAAGATGATGTGAAACTCTCTTACGGTCATCTTCTCACAGGAAACGTAGCAAGACTCAGCACCAGCGCACGGTCCAGAACCTTTTTCATTGATTACGTTTTACAGAGAGAAAAATCAGTCCTGTCCCAAGTTCCTTAAGCTTCATTGAACGAGACCAGAGTCCTCAATGTCCCATGCTGTTGGGGAGCAGCAGCTGAGGCTCCTCCCACAAAGGGAAGGATATCTCATCATTACAACCGGTACAATTTAATATAGGATCTTAATGTAGATTTGAGACTATGTTCAATTAAAGTAATTCGTTTTTTTTACTTAATGAAAGGTACACTATGTATAGAGATATGTTTACAATTAGAGGTTGCATTTTTACTAGACTCAGTAACGAACTGTAGGAGAACAAACAATGGCCAGGGAAATGGTAGAACCAAAGGAGGAGAGGATTAGGCTCCAGACAGAGATACCTACCTACTTCCCATTAGAATACACTATGTAAAACACACAGCGGCTTGCCACTGCTCTCCTCCTATCAGAAGCAGAGCTGATGGAATGAACATTAGGGGGGGGGCACCAACAGATAGAGACATTCAGGGATGGAAACAAACCTGCTGGTATCCTTTGATGAGCGTCTCCTGCTCTTTCACTTCTCTGTCAAGCTGTTGGAGCTTTTCCCCAGAGGCAGAGTCAGAGGCCTCCGCTCGTCTCCTCTTCTGACCTTCGTCTTGTGCGCTTCGCAGCTAAGGAGAGGAAGTAGCCGCTTACTAACTGCCCTTATCTTTCTCACTCATTTGTGCACCTAATAACAATTTTAAGGTTGATCATTGGCAAATCTGAATTAGTTTGATCCACCTTCACAGTGTGCCAGTATCTGCTCCAGTGTGTGTGTGTGTGTGTGTGTGTGTGTACCTTGCTCTGCAGGAGGTAGTTTTGCTGCTTCAGTGAGGTGATCTCCTCCGCTCCTTCCTTCCTCAGCTGCAGCTTCAGCTCCTCCTCCCTCTGTGAGACAAACACTCACATCAGAGACATCCTGTGTTCAAACCCTGACGCTGACCCTCTGTGTATGGCTCCTCCTCCTCACAGTGAGTATACCCTCTGTGTATGGCTCCTCCTCCTCTCAGTGAGTATACCCTCTGTGTATGGCTCCTCCTCACAGTGAGTATACCCTCTGTGTATGGCTCCTCCTCCTCTCAGTGAGTATACCCTCTGTGTATGGCTCCTCCTCCTCTCAGTGAGTATACCCTCTGTGTATGGCTCCTCCTCCTCAGTGAGTATACCCTCTGTGTATGGCTCCTCCTCCACTCAGTGAGTATACCCTCTGTGTATGGCTTCTCCTCCTCAGTGAGTATACCCTCTGTGTATGGCTCCTCCTCAGTGAGTATACCCTCTGTGTATGGCTCCTCCTCCTCTCAGTGAGTATACCCTCTGTGTATGGCTCCTCCTCACAGTGAGTATACCCTCTGTGTATGGCTCCTCCTCACAGTGAGTATACCCTCTGTGTATGGCTCCTCCTCAGTGAGTATACCCTCTGTGTATGGCTCCTCCTCAGTGAGTATACCCTCTGTGTATGGCTCCTCCTCAGTGAGTATACCCTCTGTGTATGGCTCCTCCTCTCAGTGAGTATACCCTGTGTGTATGGCTCCTCCTCAGTGAGTATACCCTGTGTGTATGGCTCCTCCTCTCAGTGAGTATACCCTCTGTGTATGGCTCCTCCTCAGTGAGTATACCCTGTGTGTATGGCTCCTCCTCTCAGTGAGTATACCCTCTGTGTATGGCTCCTCCTCTCAGTGAGTATACCCTCTGTGTATGGCAGAGATGGGGACTCGAGTCTGCGACTCGGACTCGAGTCGCACTTAAGTCGCACACACAGAGACTTGAGACTTGACTTGGACTCGTGACCAAAAGACTTCAGACTCGACTTGGACTTGTGTGTTGGGACTCGTGAACAATCATTGTGTTTTCTATTTTTGGCGTATTAGAGGTGGGGCAGGTACATTTGAGAGAAACCGGCTCGAGATCGCTAGAATTTGAAAATACACAACCGGAGATAATCTGCTAGAGGCTGCTACTTCTTTACAGAGCCCGCCTCCTCCAACACACACGAGCGCGCACATGACCAATGAGGGCACGAGATAAGTTTGTGCCCAGATGGAAGGCTGACAGGCAGGTAGGCCATCCAGTTATTTTAGCCGGGCTCATTACACGCAGACGTGCGCGCCTCTGTTACTACCTCGTAGTAACACAATAGCGACCGGCGGCACACCTGCGGCTGTACCGCTTGTAATTAGGTTCAACTACAAACACTTCGGACAAAACGCCGGCGGCACCAACAAAAGGAGCGCACACTGCAAAGTCTGCAATATCAAAATCAAGGATGCTGGCGCAACAACGTCGGATTTCATCAGGCACTTGAACACTCACCCGGAGAGGTCAGTCACATTAACGCATGGACGGTTAGCAAACATGTTTAGCTCAGCATCAGCTATGTGATGTTAACTTAGCTTGCTGCTAGCTTTGTAACTGAATATTTGAAAAGATGAGTGAATGTTTGCTTGTCACACTTGTTTGAGTTGAGTGGCGTTGACATCCAACTCTTGACATGACATAAAAAAGGTCGGTAACGTTAATCATTACGTTCCGCTGCCACCATCTACTGGCTAACGTTAAACGTAGAACAATACATAGTTACATACATAAATACATCTGTGGGTTTATAGGCAGGTTACAGGTTTATCGTTGACCACGTAACGTTAATGTTACAGGTTTATCAGGTTACCATGACACTGGCTTTGAGTGAGAGGATAGAGGAATATGTGCATTTATAGTCGACTTAAAAGATGTCATTAGAGACCCCGTGTAATTAAACAATACGGTTGATACAAAGACGTATTTGACGTATTTCTGATTCTGAATTGTTTTGCTTATAAGTTGTTTGCATTTAGCTAAAGTGTGATGTTTGTCCTCATATTGCAATAGCCTGTTTAAAATGATGATATAACAAACAACTAATCAGTACTGATACTGTATGCTAATAGATATAGGAGTGATAATAATAATACAGTAAATGCTTTGCATGTCTTAGATATAGCTGTGCAGTATTCTGAACAGACTGCATAGCAGCAGACAATAGAAGGCTTATTACAACCAGAATAGACATGAGACTTATTTTTTTAGAGACTTGAGACTTGACTTGGACTCGTGACCAAAGACTTGAGACTTGATCAAGTCTCACCCCACAAAGACTTGAGACTTGACTTGGACTCGTGACCAAAGACTTGAGACTTGATCAAGTCTCACCCCACAAAGACTTGAGACTTGACTTGGACTCGTGACCAAAGACTTGAGACTTGACTTGGACTCGTGACCAAAGACTTGAGACTTGACTTGGACTCGTGACCAAAGACTTGAGACTTAACTTGGACTCGTGACCAAAGACTTGAGACTTGACTTGGACTCGTGACCAAAGACTTGAGACTTGATCAAGTCTCACCCCACAAAGACTTGAGACTTGACTTGGACTCGTGACCAAAGACTTGAGACTTGATCAAGTCTCACCCCACAAAGACTTGAGACTTGACTTGGACTCGTGACCAAAGACTTGAGACTTGATCAAGTCTCACCCCACAAAGACTTGACTTGGACTCGTGACCAAAGACTTGAGACTTGACTTGGACTTGCAAAAAAAGACTCTGGTGTATGGCTCCTCCTCACAGTGAGTATACCCTCTGTGTATGGCTCCTCCTCACAGTGAGTATGCCCTCTGTGTATGGCTCCTCCTCTCAGTGAGTATACCCTCTGTGTATGGCTCCTCCTCCTCTCAGTGAGTATACCCTGTGTGTATGGCTCCTCCTCACAGTGAGTATACCCTCTGTGTATGGCTCCTCCTCCTCTCAGTGAGTATACCCTCTGTGTATGGCTCCTCCTCACAGTGAGTATACCCTCTGTGTATGGCTCCTCCTCACAGTGAGTATGCCCTCTGTGTATGGCTCCTCCTCTCAGTGAGTATACCCTCTGTGTATGGCTCCTCCTCACAGTGAGTATGCCCTCTGTGTATGGCTCCTCCTCTCAGTGAGTATACCCTCTGTGTATGGCTCCTCCTCCTCTCAGTGAGTATACCCTGTGTGTATGGCTCCTCCTCACAGTGAGTATACCCTCTGTGTATGGCTCCTCCTCTCAGTGAGTATACCCTGTGTGTATGGCTCCTCCTCACAGTGAGTATACCCTGTGTGTATGGCTCCTCCTCTCAGTGAGTATACCCTCTGTGTATGGCTCCTCCTCTCAGTGAGTATACCCTCTGTGTATGGCTCCTCCTCCTCTCAGTGAGTATACCCTGTGTGTATGGCTCCTCCTCACAGTGAGTATACCCTCTGTGTATGGCTCCTCCTCTCAGTGAGTATACCCTCTGTGTATGGCTCCTCCTCTCAGTGAGTATACCCTGTGTGTATGGCTCCTCCTCACAGTGAGTATACCCTGTGTGTATGGCTCCTCCTCTCAGTGAGTATACCCTCTGTGTATGGCTCCTCCTCTCAGTGAGTATACCCTGTGTGTATGGCTCCTCCTCTCAGTGAGTATACCCTGTGTGTATGGCTCCTCCTCCTCACAGTGAGTATACCCTGTGTGTATGGCTCCTCCTCCTCACAGTGAGTATACCCTCTGTGTATGGCTTCTCCTCACAGTGAGTATCCCTTAGACCCAAGGATCACAGCGAGGCGATTTAAAAACAACTGAAATTACACATTGTGGTCCCAAAAAAGTCGTATAACAATCGGGCCATGCTGCTGTAGTATCTCACAGTGCTTACTGTCGATCCCCATCTAGTGAGCAGATCTCATCATGCTGCTGAGCATGCTCTATTCTACAGTTGATGTTGTTGTTTTTCGCCCTCGTCAAAATAGTCATGTGTAAATGAAGTATTTCCCTACGTTTTTGTTTGGAAGATGATGTGTCAGTCCGGTTTCTGGAGGGCTTCTGACTTCCTGTGTGTGTGCAGCCTCCTGGTGACTGCCAGTGTGTATCTGCTGCTGGAGGACGGCCACCAAGGACTGCACAGAGGCTACTAACTCACTGCTCACCCTCACACCAGGGTCTGCTAAACAAACAAGGAAGAAAGTGATCAGGCACACAGCTCCACACCACCATCCCTCATTACATAGCATCTGTGTATGAAACATATTATAGAAGTACCAACAATCATCTTGAGTTGTGCGAGCAGTTTAATTACTTATGTTGTGTGTTGTGCCTCTAATAACCTGTGTGGTCGTCTTTTGGTTGGCTCTTTGAGGATTTGGCTTTTTCTTGCGGACGCTGCGGAGGACGCGGGACAGAGGCCTGGGTTTTGGCTGCAGCTCTGCAGGCCCCGCCCCCTGTCCTCCCCTCCACCCGCCTGCCTCTCACAGGAGCCACAGCGAGCTTCCTCACTGAAGATGTAGAGGAATGAGAAACAATGGAGCCACGGGACGCCTGGAAAAAAATATCAAGAATTATCCAAAATGACTTAGGCTATTTGTGACTTTACATTTCCCTTAGTGTTTCTGAATAAGCCGTTAAATCTGGATTATTTTGATCATTTTATATTATTTGGCTTTTAATTGAATTGTATTTATTCTCTTTTTTTCAGTCCTGTGTTTATTGACTTTAGTTGATGTGTTTTTATCGATCAAGTTTTGCCAAACAATTTATTTAATACCTGGGTAGGGGGGTGTTGTTTATTTGTATTGTTGGTTTGTGAAGCACTTTGTGTAACCCTTTGTGTACGGAAAGTGCTATATAAATAAACTTTGATTGGTCGAGGGATTGAGTTAATACCATACAGAGCAGGAATGTGGCAGCGCATCACCAAACACCCGTATGTTTCAAATGTGTGATAATAATAATAATAATAAATGGGACTTTTATAGCGCTTTTCATGAAACTCAAAGACGCTTTGACAGAGAATTAAGGAGAAAAAAAGACAAGAGAAAACAAAAAAACTAAATATAAATAAAATAGATAACAAAGAAATACAAAAAGAGATAAACAGAACAGAAAATAGGGGGGGTGGTCAAAGATTGAATGCAGTGTTGAACAGGTGGGTTTTGAGTGATGTTTTGAATGCTGTGAGGGAGGAAGAATCTCTGATGGATTGGGGTAGTGAGTTCCAGAGGGTGGGTGCAGCAACGGAGAAGGCTCTGTCGCCCCAGGACTTGAGGTGGGTCCGGGTGGGGAGGGACAGGAGGTTGGCAGCAGCAGAGCGGAGGGAGCGAGTGGGAGTGTGTCTGTGGAGGAGGTCAGTCAGGTAGGATGGGGCCAGGTGATGGAGGGCTTTGAATGTCATCGGGAGGATCTTGTACTGAATTCTCTGGGGGATGGGGAGCCAGTGGAGCTTGATGAGGACGGGTGTAATGTGTTCACGGATTCGGGTGTGGGTGAGTAGACGGGCGGCGAAGTTCTGGATGTATTGAAGTTTTTTGAGGATTTTTGCAGGCGAACCGTAGAGGAGGCTGTTGCAATAGTCCAGACGGGAGGTGATGAAGGCGTGGATGAGGGTTTCTGCAGCAGTGGGAGAGAGGGATGGACGTAGACGGGCGATGTTTTTGAGGTGGAAGAAGGCTGTCTTGTTATCTCTTTGATGTATTTGTTGTAGGAGAGGGTTTGGTCAAATATGATGCCTAGGTTCCAGATGTGAGGGGAGGTTTGAACTGGGAAGCCGTCTATGTTGAGGGTGAAGTTATGGATAGGTGTGGTGAGCTTGTTTTGTCCAATGATTATTATTTCAGATTTATCGCAGTTGAGTTTGAGGAAGTTAAGTTGGAGCCAGGATTTTATTTCAGTAATGCAGTTTGTCAGGATGGAAGTGGGTAGCAGTGGAGATGGACTTGGTGGAGATGAGAAGCTGGATGTCGTCGGCAAAGCAGTGGAATTGAAGTCCATGACGGCGGATTATGTGACCAAGGGGAAGCAGGTAAAGGATGAAGAGGAGGGGGCCGAGAACTGAACCTTGAGGGACACCTTGGGGGAGAGGAGCGGTGGGAGATTTGCAGTTATTGATGTAGATGAACTGGTTTCTGTCAGAGAGGTATGAAGTGAACCAAGAGAGGGCAGTGCCGGTGATGTTGAAGGTGGTTTCAAGATGGGTGAGGAGGATGGAGTGATTGATGGTGTCGAAGGCAGCGCTGAGGTCAAGGAGGATGAGGATGTTGAGGTTACCAGCATCGGAGGAGAGGAGAAGGTCATTTGTAATTTTGAGGAGTGCGGTTTTGGTACTGTGGTTTGAGCGGAATCCGGATTGAAAAGTTTCATAGAGGTTATTGGCAGAAAGATGATGCTTGAGTTGTGACGCTACAGCGCGTTCCATAACTTTTGACAGAAAAGGTAGGTTCGAGATTGGTCTGAAGTTATTCGGGTTGTCAGGGTTTAGTCCGGGTTTTTTTCAGAATAGGGGTGATAGCAGCTATTTTGAGGGACGGTGGGATGGTGCCAGAAGACAGGGAGGAGTTGATTGCTGTAGTGATGAGTGAAGAGAGAGTAGGAAGGCAGGCCTTAACAAAGCTGGAGGAAATGGGGTCCAGGGTGCAGGTGGCCGTTTTCATTCCTGTGAGGAGATCAGAGAAGGCTGTCCTGATTACTACAAATATGTAAATGGATGAGATGAAGACAATTATAGCCTTGATTTGGCTCTATCGGATCTGATCTCACTACTGCTTCATGTGTTCTGTCCAGTGTTGTGTGTAACGCGTTACTGTAATCACATTACATTTTTCGGTAATGCAGTAATGTAACGCGTTACTGTTATAAATTCAGTAATCACACTATAGTTATTAACATTGCGCGAAAAAATGACTAGATTCTCCGTTTGACAGACTAGACTCTAGTAGTTACTATATTATTCAGAAGTTCACAGTAGCTTTGATAATAACACGGGAGTAATAAACGGAGCCTCTCTCTCCCTCTCCTGACAGCCCGTCTGTATCATGCAGCTCGCTGATCCAGTGAATGAGTGACCCGACACGAAAGTAAATAATAAACATATTTATAACTAGTTTAGCGAGTTCCAGGGGTAGATACGATTGATAGATATGATAGGTCTAACTTTGAACAATTTTAAATATTTCTAGTCACTAGAGGGATTTCCCCCGCAGGTTTATATTTGCAACATTTGCGTCCACATGCAACTGTCACGGGGGTTGTGCTGCAGTGCAGAGACAGCTATAACTGTAGAAGTATTTCCATTATGCTGAATTTGTCAGAAGAAAGGACAGAAATGTGACAGTAAGGTGCAAACTGTGTCCAGGCTAGAACCTCTCAAGCACCTGCAAAGGCAACATGCTAACACGAAGCTAGTAGCTAAAGACCCCCGAACCCAGAGTGATGATGTTGAGTGTGTGCCGACTCCGAACAAGCAGCAAAAACTAGAATTGTCCCCGTTATTAACTTGTGTTATGTCTTCCTTATTGCTATAGTAATTTATGTGTGCACATGTAGGCCCACGTTTTACGTTTTGGCTATAGGCTGTTGCTGAGTAACGCAAAAGTAATGTAAAGAGTAATGGAACAATTTACTTTATGTAGAGTATTACTGTTTTTAAAGTAATGACTAATGTGCAATACATTACATACATTTTGAGTAACGACCCCATCACTGGTTCTGTCTGATGCTGACATAAAGAAAAAGTGAGTTTTAGTTCCTCACCTGTTGATTCTTAGCTCTACCGCCCCGAGAGGACGTGTCAGCAGAATATTTGTTCTCATCCTGAATCAGCCTCTCTACTTCCTGTCTGATGCTCCATGTCTTGTTGGGGGGGTCTGGAGAGCTGGACAGGAGGCTAGCCAATCCTGTGCCTCCATTTATCTCTGGAACATGGTCAGTCTGTCCTTGTCTCTTGAGTAGGGACTCTGGAGAAGTCGTTTGAAAGGAGCAGGATGTCTGCTCTTGTATGAATCCCACAGCACTGGGTTCATTAGAAGGAAAGAGAAAACAAGATCAAAACTGCTTTAAAACATTTGGCGTTACTCTAATTCAAACCTATGAACCTGTAATGAACTTAACCAAGGTTTGGAGTTTGGAGGAAAGCAGCAAACATTTTTATGGTACAATGTTGGATATTCCTAGGTTGAATAAAAGACTGAACAAACAGATAGACAATACATATTAGGGGTAATTGCATGTTAAGCACAAACATTCACACAGGCTGGTACATAGACAAACATCTTTCTCTGGTAGGCATTAGCTCAGCTCATAATTCAGTCTCGACATAATTACAATATTATTTATATAAATACTCCTCCATTATTAGTTAACTAAACTAGGCAACATGTTTCATAATGACTTTTCATCTTGAAATGTTGTACGAATATGAATTACTTTATTGTGAATTTAGAAGTAGAGTAGTCGTAGTAATTACTTTTTTTTGGTAGTCCGACCACAGAAGTTATTTTTGCAAAAATATCAATCGGATTTTTCCATTTGATTTTGGAATATTTACGAAAATAAGACCTGTAAAGCAGCAGGATAATCTTCACATATTAACACCACTTCATAATTTCTGGAGTAAAATGCTAATGTTTGGCTATAAAGAATACAGCACGCAAGAGAACCAGAACGGTGGGTTACATATTGTAACCCTAGTCTTCTAAGCACAGGCTCCGCCCTCTACTGGACTCTATGGGTACTACCTCTCAACCATACTATGAGAGCATTCATCAACTGAGATATTTATAACCGTAGCCGGCCCCCTGGGGCGGGCCTACCTGAATGCGCGTGCAAGCGCAAATAAGGCAGCCTCGCCTCCTGGCTGTCATCCTACACTTCTCTTCAGCGAGCAGCATAGGACAGACAGGGCCCCGAGTAGAGGGCTCCGCCTGTGCTGATATTACTAGGGTTACAATACGTAACCCACTGTTATATCTCACACAGGCTCCGCCCTCTACTGGACTCTATGGGTACAGTGGGTGGAGCCCTGATGCGTAAACTCCCTGTCGTCCAACAACATCGAGTCACCACACTGCCCCTGACCGGATTTTTTTGGTTAACAGCCACTGCACCGCAACCCCCTCTCCTCCGGTTGTGACCGGGGAGAAGTGGGGGCCACAGTTTACCAGGCTGGTAGGGCACACTCAGACATGCTTACCTCGTGAATAGTGCATCATCATGTCCAAGGGGTCAGATACCTGCTGACCCCAGCCCTGCAAGGGGCCTACAGTGCACCATGTTTCACGGGTCCTAAGGAGCATGGAGAGAACGTAAGTTCCCAGATATGTTCTTTAGGTGATAGTAAGCTGATTTAGTAACTGTTTTAATGTGACTATTGAAACTCAGGTCAGAGTCCATGACTACACCTAGATTTCTGGCTTTATCTGTTGTTTTGAACATTGCAGACTGAAGCTCAGCGCTAACTTTTATACGTTCTGCCTTGGCTCCAAAAACCATTACTTCAGTTTTATCTTTCTTTAATTGGAGAAAGTTCTGACACATCCAGTCATTGATTTGTTCAATGCACTTACTCAGTGTTTGAATTGGAGCATAGTGTCCTGGTGAAATTGTTACGTACATGTGTGTGTCATCCGCATAGCTATGGTAACTTATTTTGTTATTTTTCATTATCTGAGCCAGTGGTAGCATGTAGATGTTAAAGAGAAGAGGCCCCAGGATGGAGCCTTGAGGTACCCCACATCAGAGTCCTGCATCGGGTCGGTACCCGCGGTTTCCGGGTTCGGTTCTGGGTAAAACAAAGATGATGCGGGTCGGGTCGCGGGTGTTGCATAGTAAATATATTAAAATAATAATAATTTAGTTTAATGTTTAAATCCTCAGACCTCTCCCCCGCGCATAATCATAACCTCTGCAGCGCATCAATCTGCTGCTGTGCGCGCCACATTCGAAATGGCTGAGGTGAAGCTCTCTAGCGGAGAATACAGCATTTTCAATAACACTTCCTCAAGAGCGAAATCCAACGTCTGGGAGGCTTTTGGTTCCTAGATGGAGAAAATAACAAACATCCCACACTTTTTGAGACAAATATGCAACTGCGTGTGTTAATAATTGCACGTTGTCACTGCTCATATATATGCTGGTTCGGGTCGGGTTGCGGATCTTGTGCCGACGGGTCGGGTCGGGTTGCGGAACTAATTGGCAATAGGTGCGGGTTCGGTATTGCACGTCGCGGGTGCGGGGCGGGAGCGGGTCTTGAAAATCAGACCCGTGCAGGACTCTGCCCCACATGTCATATTTGTCAACTCAGATGTGTATTTACCTATAGAAACAAAGTTGTTTCTGTCTTTTAAGTAGGATTGTTGCAATTTAGAACTGTTTCCTGTTTAGTCCGACCCAGTTTTCCAGGCGGTCTAGTATATGTTGTGGTCAACAGTGTCAAACGCAGCACTGAGATCTAATAATACTAACACTGAAGTTCTGCCACTGTCTGTGTTTAAGTGGATGTCGTTAAAGACCTTTACAAGAGCAGTCTCAGTGCTATGGTTTGGACGAAAGCCTGACTGGAACACATCGAAACAGTTATTTAAATGCAAGAAGAAACTGTTGAAAAACAACTTTTTCAATGATTTTACCTAGAAATGGGAGGTTTGATATGGGCCTGTAATTGTTCATTACTGAAGCATCTAGATTATGCTTTTTTAAGAGCGGTTTAATGACTGCAGTTTTCAGGGCCTGTGGAAAAACACCTGAGTGAAGAGATTTGTTTACAATAAGAAGTAGATCTGAGGCCATGCAAGGCAAAACATCTTTGAAAAATCCTGTTGGAATAATATCAAGGCAGCAGGAGGAGGATTTCAGAAGTTGTATAATGTCCTCTAGGTTTTTATCATTAATCTGATGGAATTGTGTCATGGTGCTTGAATTGTTATTAGGTGGACACAGAGACAACACATTTGCTGTACCTGATGCAGAGGCACTGACTGCTTGTCTGATTTTCTGAATATTGTCAGTGAAGAAGGCAAAGTCATTGCACGCCCTGGTGGATAGAAATTCAGAGGCTGCTGACACTGGGGGGTTAGTTAGTCTGTCGACGGTAGCAAACAAGGCACGTGCGTTGTTTTTGTTTTTGGTAATGATGTCAGAGAAGAACGATTGTCCTGCGTTTTTCAATTCCAAATTATAAAGGTCAAGTTTCTCTTTATAAATTTCAAAGTGAACCTGGAGATTTGTTATTCGCCACCTGCGTTCAGCTTTTCGACACTCTTTTTTCTGTTTTCACGGTCATGGCCTTTCTCCTTGGAGATATGTTCTTGCCAGACACTTCCTTTACCTTAGTTGGAGCAATGGCATCTATAACATTTTTAATTTTTGAATTAAAATGATCTACTAGCTCATTTACTGAGATGTTAGCAGGGGCAAGTGTGGAAGAACAATTCTGAGTAAACATTTCCCTAGTATTTTCAGTTAAACATCGCTTTGTGGTTACCTCTTTTTGAACATTTGTGTGAACAGAAATAGAGCTCTCAAAGAAAACACAGGAATGGTCAGACAGTGCAACATCAGTCACCACAACCTTAGAGATATTCAGACCCTTTGAGATAATTAAGTCCAGAGTGTGCCCCTTATTGTGCGTGGGCTCCGTCACATGCTGAGTCAGTCCATAGCTATCAAGAACACAAAACAGTTCTTTTGCCCCTCTGTCCTGGGGGTTGTCAACATGGATGTTAAAATCACCAACAATGACTAGACGGTCAAAGTCAATACACACTATAGACAGCAGTTCAGTAAAGTCATCAAAAAGCTTGCACAGTATTTGGGTGGTCTATAGATATTTAGGAACAGAGCTCGAGAGGAGCATTTCAGCTGAAGGGCCACATATTCAAAAGAAGCAAAGTTCCCATAAGATGTCTTCCTGCATTGAAGGGAATCATTGAACAGAATAGCAACTCCCCCCCCTTTCTTATGCATTCTTTCCTGACTCATAAAACTAAAGTTGGGAGGGGTTGATTCGATAAGAACAGCTGCACTGTTATTTTGTTCAGTCCAAGTTTCTGTTAAAAACATAAAATCGAGATTGTGCTCAGTGATAAAATCATTGATTATTACAGTAGAAGGCGGAGTCTGTGTGAGATATAACTACCGTACTTAAATGCTAGCTTATTTCTGGCTGTAGGATAATCCCTGCACCACTCTATGCTAGATCTTGATCCTTATACATTTAAAATGTCCTCAAATTTGTCAAAAGGTCTGATAAATGACTGCATTAAGACCAACCAGGGAACAATCGAAAATACACAAAAACCAACGGCCTGATAATGTTTTGATTTTGGATCATTCAAAGTAAGATGAATCCTGACCTGACAGGCTGGAGGGTGAAGCCTCTGACATCATCCTGCTCCGGACGGATGGGTCTCATCAACTCCTCTGCTGTGGGGAGCTCTACAGCAAAAGTCAAATCATTATTCAACATACCTCAGTCCTGTCCTGCGCATACAGTATGTACCAGGGACTGATGCCTTAGGACTGCCTAACAGCATCACTGAAGGGTCAACCAGAGCAGGAAGGTGTGTGAGCTGACCACTGGAAAGGACACCTAGTTGTACCTTTCAGAGATCAGACCCTTTTAAGGGGAAGTTTGAACTTTAATAGGGCTTTATGATGAACTCGTAATCAGAGTGAGACCCAGAGTGGATGGCAGTCAGCAGGCCCCCAGTTTGAAAAACACATACAGTTACTGTTCTGGGGCTAAGCAACATACTGGTGTGGACGAGGGCAGCAACAAAGAGGATTAAGCCTTGCATTGAGAGCAGCATTCATTTAGCATGCTCTATATACTTCGAACAAACTATTAGAGAACTGCAGACCTGCTGCAACTCTCACTTATTTTAAATCTAGGCTTCATTAAATCAAATAACTAGTCATATCTTACAAAATGCTTTTAATAATGTTTTGTTAAGCACTAAATAAACACATTGGACTTGCCTTGCTGTGAGACTTTTAATATAAGCAACATTTCCTTCAGCTTGGTGATGCAACATAACCCCAGGTAGAGCAGGGACATATACAGATGATGTGTCTGACCTGACTCATTGGTATCAGCTGGCTGGAGAGACTGCTTGTGTTGAGGAAGGGGGGTGATGGTGATGCCCACCCTCCCTTCCAGGGAAGAATAATGGAGATGATGGTCCTCTGAATCCTCCACAACCTGGATCTGCCTGTAGGCCTCGTGGACAGCCTCCATCTCTGAGCCTCCACTCTGCACGTAGGCTCGCCCTGAACAGGAGGAGCATGGTGTGGGAAGGACTGGCTGTCAGGAGTGGCTGTGTTGGAAATGTGCTTCTGTCTTTTTAACTCTTGACATTTATGTTTAAGCCCCTTCCCTCAATAGGATTGGATTTGTGCTAAACCACCAGCGGACCTGGGGCACAGAGCCATAGACGCCGCCCCCTCCCTCTGGAAGTCTCTCCCAAGACACTACACTCATTTATCCATGTTCAAATAAAAACTCATCACTTTAGAAGTGCTTTTAATCTGTTTAATGTTGTGTAATATTGTAAGTGTGTTGTTTTTATGATGTTTTATTAACTTTACCCTGTTAAGAGGGCCTTCGCCTAAATAAAAGCTTTCTTTGTAAAGAAGACCAGCCTGAGAATGACTTAAATGTCTATATAATGATAAATGCTGTACGTTAAATGCGAACACTTAAATGTTTCTCTGATATCATACTCAACCAGGAGGTAACTGGGACCTCTCCAAGTAGCAGTCCACGCTCCATATTTAGGTCTGTTCGGGGACTAGAGCCGGCGACCCCACGGCGCCCAGTCCAAGCCCCTACTGACCGTGTGTTTGTGCTACCTCTGTCCAGCGACCCTGCCGAGTCCTTTCTTCTGTCTTCCGTGTCATCCAGGGAATCATGCAGAGAAACTGAGACAGGAGCAAAGTTAGAGAGGGCCAACTTGTTATTGTGTTCTTCTGTTTGGTCAAACACTGACTGACAACATCCTGATCGCCAAACGGATTCACTTGAACTGTGCTCAAAGGATCTAACACAGAGCTACATGACCACGATCTCCTGTTTGGTTCATGCCTGAGGAATGTTGCCTGCACAGTATATTATGTGTGTTATTATTGTTGTATGAGTGCTATGTCATGCTTGTCTCAGGCATCTGACACTGAACAACTCAATTCCAAATGTTCTAGAACAACCACCCATGAACTCAGTGAAATGGGTGACTTCATAGAATCAAACAAATGATAGAAATATCATGTCTTTCTTTCCTCTTACCTTTGGCAAGAATTGAAGACATCTTCGGTTTCTGAAACACAGATGATAGCATGATGTCAGAAGAAGAGTATCTGATGGCAGTGTCGAACTGGAAGCCAGACAAATGGAGGCAGAAAAGCAGCTCATGCCAACGTGAATCCATCGCAGTTTAACACATGCATTATGTCGTTGTTGTCCTTCGTGTCCAAGCCAGGATTTCAAGAGTCCTTATCAGGGACTCTCTTGAAATGATAATACAAACCTCCTCCAGCGGCTCTTTCTCGTTTTCCTCTTCCTCAAAATCCTCACTGTACTGTGGAGATGCTGTAAGGGCGGAGAGAAGAGGCCTGATTGAGACAGAACTACACGAGGTACAGGACACAGAGAAAGGGTTTGTTTCTCTACCTGGAGCCTCGCTGCTGACCTCTGCGACTCCCCTCTGATCCTCCCTCTGCTTCCGCTCTGCACCAGCTTCCCTACAGCCACAATGTATATCCTTATAACATCACAACCGTGCTCTTCAAGGGCCTTTTCATTGGAACGCGTTCTTGAAAACACATATAATAATAATAATAATAATAATAATAATAATAATAATAGATTTAATTTGTTAGCGCTTTTACAGGTGCTCAAAGACGCTTTACAGATATAGTGAAGATAAAATAAAATAAAGGAACAACAAATAAATATATAGTTAAAGTTAAATAATACCAAAACAATCACACATTAAAAGCCAGACTGAAGAGGTGAGTTTTTGTAAGTTTCATATTTCACACATCAAGACTTATTTCAGATGTCCAGCACCGTTAGTGAAATACATGTACATACCTGTGGTGAGGAGAGAGGGTAGAGCTTGCTGAGTCCAGCGCTCTGTTCAGCTTGGAGTAATCGATAGTGGATAAAGCCCCCGCCTCAATTTGGGCAAAGAACCTGGCCTTCTCCTGTTCTTCTTCTATGGTGTCCAAGCCAATAACGGTCATGTTCCCAGCTGGTACCATCAGTGAGTCTGCTCACACATATAAAGGCACACGGAAAGCACAACCACTTTCAAATCACCTCTCAACACATACAGCATCTCTTTGCACTGGCATATCCACCATGATCACTCATCATGACGCATGCTCTGTTCTCATTGGTTATATACTGCCTTGTCTCGGTTTGTTTGTGCGTTTTTGTATCTTGTACGGAGACCTTGAAAGCCTTGAAAGGCGCCTATATGAATAAAATGCATTATTACTACAACAGTCAGAAAGCAAAACTGAAAGCAACAAATAAAAGTGTATAAGATGAACTAGAAAATTCAGAGAAATGTTGACTGTGACTGAGAGTTGGGTGCGCGTCCCGATGCTGACATTCCCCCCGCTGACTAAGTATTGATAGCATTAGTTGTATTGTTAAGGTACAACAAAGAATATCCATTAACTTTAGCTAACTATTTTAACTGTTTATCGATTATGTTTTTTGATTCTTGCACCACATTCCTGCATCGTTTCTGAACATCTTTCGATTACCACTGGATTTAGATAACAACCGACAGGTGTGTTCAAAGATCAAAGCGTTTCCACAGCAACACCCTGCCAGTGACCGAGAGACAGCCTGTCAGAGAATGTATTGACAATATTGTGCTGCATTATTGCTGAGTATTTAGCATACCAGATGAACACCTGATGACTCTCGTGTTAGCTATATTTCATTTCAATTCATTGTTTATTTGAAGAGGGACAATGCACATTGATGAACATTTTTAACAATTAATGCTTTAAAATCTAAATATGCAGAATTTTAGCTTTTAGCTAATTTCCATCCGTAGTCCCTCACATACAACATTTAAGAACATGACATTTATATACATAGCAAAAATAAATACAGCACCCAGCACACTTCCGGTGTCTGACTCCATATGATATTGTCCTGATGCTGTAAGGGTGATGCCCAAGCCCCCAAGGAAGTGTGCCGGACTCTGAGGAAAATATTCGTTGTGGCGAAACGGCGGTACTACACTTCCGTATCAGTCGCTGGGCCCGGAAATACATTTTCCCATTGACTAACATTGGGAAAGAGACGTCTGTAAATCATTTTTTTAAACTACCCAGTATGAACATTTGTATAGCCCTTATTAAAAACACTCGGTCCTCAAGTTGTAAAAAGCTGAGCCCCCGAGGGGACGTGGAGAAGGGAAAAATGTATTTAAAAAAAGATAAAATAATAATGTTTTGTGAGATCTCGCAAAACCTTTGCGAGATTAATTTACGTTGTATGTTTCATTTGATAAGACAAATATAAAAGACTATCTTTTTATATCTGACATACAAAATACATATGTTATTAAAAAACAAAAATATAATAACAACAAATTGTTGTTAATAATAATAATTTAATTTCAATGCATTTTTAGATCGTTAATAACATCATTACAATGTCTAAAGAGACTCGCTGTGTATGAGACTCCATACTCGCTGGTTGTACTTTTGCAGGCATCCAACTCACTAGGTGGCGATGTTGCAAAACAACTAGGGTCCTCGGAGTGCGGCCCCAGGACTGAGGTCCTGCAGCTGCAGTCTCCGACGCTGCAGTCTCCGACGCTGCAGCTTCATACTATTGAAACAGAGGCCTGAGATTCAGAACAATCATGCACAGATAGATCGCCGCCACTGCGCCCAAACTGCCCGCCGCCATCTTGTCCGCCGCCATATAACTCTTCAGATGTTCCAGCTCCTCCCCCCTCTAGCCGTGATGTCACCCGCTCTAAGTCTTACAGCTCTCTAATACACACCCATCAGAACATGTGAAAGTGTGACATTTTCACCAAGCGTAAGCTGCGACTACGTGACAACCGTACTAGCTATCAAAACATATCCAATGAGTCTAATAAAGTCCAGTCTCTTGTCAAAGTGGGGTGTTCTGAGCTCGGTTCAGATGATTTCCCATTCCTTCCTATGGGGCAAATGATCGCAGTGTTCTGCGGTGTGCGTGCAAACGGCTAGACAATTCTCTCATAAAAGACATAGCAACCCGATCCCGTGTTTTTTTGTGTTTCGTGTCAACGCTGCCGGACGAGTAGCATGACAACATTTGTGGCGGAAGAAGGAGAATAAGTATGTTGAATACTACACTGTGTTTGTCTTCACCGCTCACACAGAATTAGACTCGTTAGGTATCTTGCCAAGAGACTCATCGACATTGTGACTGCGTGCTTTTCATCAAATGTATTTGTCCTCATAACCATCTGGACTCACCCTCTAGCTCAGCATTGGCACAGCTGATAAGGGCTGCTTCAGGACTGACTTCCTTCGAACCAGCGTCTCCTGGATCCTCCTCCTCCTCCTCTCCAACAGGCTTCCTCAGAGACTTCTGGAAAGCTTTCCCAAATGCCAGCAGTCCTAGAGAAACATGGCCATGCACAAGTGAACCTTGTTTTAGTGAATGGAGGCTATGCCACCTAGGTCAGATGACGTACTGTAATAACTGTAATAGATGATCTAAAGGTTATATTTGTCATATTTATTCTACTCCTTGGAGTGGTACAGGGATGAGTCCTAAACACATAGTTAGCGTAGCAGCCCTTTCAGGGTCCCTCTTATGGCAGTAATTGTTTGTTTTGATTCCCCAAATAAGGTATGTGGTGATGCGCAACCATGTGACCATGATGTAGTATCTGTATAGCCTGGCATTAGCCTTTTCGGCCAATTGCATCTACGCTTCAAGAATAAAGAAAGTGGTTTAAGAACGTGGAGATTACCATGTTGAACACAACGTGTGCACATCATAAAGGATTGTGTGCCACATTTCTAAAGCCAATGGAAAGACCCTACTGCTTTCTGTGGAGGGAGCCCTTGTGGTGCTGACTTCCAGGTCCGGCTACAAAGATACGTGATCACGGCACCGATGTGTTGAGTCTACGTGCGCTTCCTGAGTCACCAAGGCTTGCCTGTTTGTCATATGAAAACTACTAGTACTACAATTTGTTTGTAAGGAATAATACTGATCTGAAACCCGATTACCGTGTTGGGGATTCAGAACCTGACACAATCGAACAGATCACCATCATCATCATCATCACCACGTCAAAGAGGCAGCCTTCATCTGATCAGGACTGTATCTGTATGCATTACATTAGACAGGTGTGGCCATGTTGCTGTTTGGTGCAAATATGCAAAGACTTTCTAAAAGTCTTTATGCATGTGTGTGTGTCCTGAACATATCATTGGTAACGGGTCCATCAAGCAGCTGGAGGTGTATTGATATGGATGAGCAAACAGTAGAAACTGCAGACATCCATGCTTGACTTGAGCCTTGACGGTTTAACAAACGATATTACCAAAAACAGAGAGGGAATAATGCAGTCTTCCTTTCCTTTCTGTGCACCCTGTGAGTGTCCTTGGTGTCCATGTTGTGTCCTTAATAAACTAACTGGTGAGAATGTCACAATGTCCTGATGCGTCTTCACTTATGTTTAGATCGTCTCCCAGGACGCAGTGCGCTGCTACTCTTGTCCCATACTGCCACCCGCTGTCTTCTGCTATGCATGCATTCTTCAACTTTGCTTTTGAATCTAATTCAGTTTTGCAGTTTATGAAACATTTAAAAATGAGGCTTTGTTTGAAATGTGAGGTAATGCATGTTTTCTGTCGATACGTGCAGTTGTTACGACATGTAAAGGTTGCATTCCTGCTATTTCATTCAATGTACAAAAGGCAACTAAATGGAATGACCAGTTCATCAGAATGTTTGAAAACACTTTCAAACGCATCAATGAACACACAAGACTACTAGTTTGCATGAACATGCAGCAGGTGGAGAGACGATACCGTTAGTGTACAATATAAACTAACAGCGGAGTGGAAACAATGAGACAAAGTTAAAGAGCAGTACGATGTGAGCTAGTGAAGTCTGTCACTCTCCCACTGAGGGACTACAGGAGAACCATCCGGTTACCATCTCCACCGTCCCCCTGGGAATGACTGTGAGCGCTGCCTGCTGGAGGACCGTCAGAGAGGGGGTCCGCAGGGCTGCTCCCTCCTGGATCACTGGGCAGAGAGGGACTGCCGCGGCTGCCTGTGCCATCAGACGGACTTCTGTGTCTCTCTGCAGTGTGGCAAACCTCCGACACTGCATCTGTGCGAGTGTTGTCCGACTGCATCGGTTCATCGAGAGCTTTGCGGCGAGGTGTGGGGACCGGCTTATAAACGGGATCCGCACTGACCACTTCAGAGAGCAAGAGGAACAATAGAACATAATATTGAGCATGTAGATTTCAATCTGGAATAGATTTGGATTCAAGTTGGGGTGAACATTTGATTTGTTCTTCTGTTATACATGCACATACATGCTTTACAGTCGATATTAAGCAGTTCCTCAGAAATACAGCCTGTGAATGTCGTGATGAAACCACTATCTTAAACCTATGCAAGTGACTCAAGCATCCTCCTTAGTGCATCTGAATGTGAACACAGCAGAGGTCATGACAGAGCAGGAGAGGACGAACTGAGAAAGGAAAGGACTAAATGTCCTTCTTATTGTAGACATCATCTAATGGCGCATTTCCACTGCAGAGCCTCGCTCGGTATGGCTAGGCCTCGCTAGGCCTCGCTAGGCCTCGCTAGGCCTCGCTAGGCCTCGCTAGGCCTCGTTAGGCCAGGCTCACTTTATGCTGCGTTTCCATTACAGTTTAGTAGCTGGGGCAGTAACTATAGTAACGCAGTGTAGGCGGATCCGTGACGTCCTCTTCAATGCGAACCACAAAACCAACACAGCCGTTAGCTGTTAGCTCTCAGAGCTCACAGCTCCTCATATCTGTTCAGAAACTAGACAGAAGTGAAACGAGTGCAAATGGAGAATACAGTCGCTGGTTTATTTATGTCTGTAGGCCGTTGTTGTGAGTGTGGACGGTCGGAGCATATATAACTTTAGCTTAGCCAAGCTACATTTAGAAAACACGCATTCTAAAAGGTTGTTCGCCTGCCGTCTGTCTGCAGACTTGTCAAAGCATTAATTCATGGTTTTTACTAACCAGTATCAGTATGTTGTTACGTCGGCATCATTTAGAAACGTGTGTTACAATTAAATCACGGTCAAATATGTTCATCTTGTTGTAGTTGTAGCCCCTTGCCAGCGATTCTCTCTCGTTTAGCATGCTCAGCCCGACTCAGCCCGGTTGTTGGCCCGGAAAGAACCTCGATTTGATGGGGCCAGAAAAGTGTGAAGTAGTACCCGCTAGCCGGAACTACGCCGAGTGGAAACGCAACCAAAAACAGGCCCCGCACGGCTCGGCGCGCTTAAAGCGAGCTCCGCGCTGCAGTGGAAACGCTAAACTGTTTAATGTGGGACTTCTTTTCAACTTGCTCTCACCATCGGTGTTCTCGGGCTTAGCCTTCTTGGATTTGATAAATCTTTTCTTGGCCATCTCTGCTAGGGAAGAAGGGAACACAGAAAGCAAAAGGCATGCAGAACAAGAGATGTTAAACAGACACATGCACATCTGGGAAAGACACACAGCGTTCTGAAGAGATGAATGTCGTGCCTGTGATGTGCCACATAGCAGCAACGTGAGACATGGGTCAAACTAACCAACGACTGATTTAGAATCTAAATCAGGCTAATGTTGGTTTTATAACTTTCTTAAAAGCTGCAATGCCTGGTCACAACCACACAAGAAACGGTGCTAGGAGGGCGAGAATAAGCATCAACTCAAGCTGCTGAAACGGAGTGCTGTTCTATAACCCTGCAAGGATATTATCTCATGTCCTTCAGGTAAGACACCGTGTGTATAACTGCTTACTGCAAACACAAGCATGTGGGTTAGTGCGTTTCACTACTCGGTGAATATCAAAGAGGAACGTGCAGGGAAAGGAAGTTGTTATGCAGGAAGCGGGGCCGACGGGACAATGCTATGAGGAAAAGACATACATTAAACTGTATATAGAAAGCATCATGCAGATGCTGGTGTGATGGGGTCATGAGAAGGGACTGGAGTCAGGAGAGGGCAGTGAGCGGGCGAAGGGGAGCAGACAGAAAGGCCAGGAGGTACAAACTTGAGTTTTGGTATCATTGGAAACATGTCTGATCAGCAGAAATAACTTCTTACCGGCCTTGCTATGTGAGAGGGATTATAGGCTTGCTTGTTTTGTTCAACCAATATACTGTAATAACAGAAACACTGAATCCATCAGTCAGCTCACGGGCTCAGTTCTACCGATACACTCGACATGTTATCGTAAGTCAATGCCTAAACACCCATCCATACATGTCTGTTCCAAACAACGCGTGCTGCTGCCAGTCATTCATACCTAGGTGAATACACCATGACCTGAATACATCTTCCTGTCTGTGTCGTTAGTTACACACTGCACGTAGTACACCGTGAACACATGAGCAGTGTGTTCAGTTACACACTGCACGTAGTACACCGTGAACACATGTGCAGTGTGTTCAGTTACACACTGCACGTAGTACACCGTGAACACATGTGCAGTGTGTTCAGTTACACACTGCACGTAGTACACCGTGAACACATGTGCAGTGTGTTTAGTTACACACTGCACGTAGTATACCGTGAACACATGAGCAGTGTGTTTAGTTACACACTGCACGTAGTACACCGTGAACACATGAGCAGTGTGTTTAGTTACACACTGCACGTAGTATACCGTGAACACATGAGCAGTGTGTTTAGTTACACACTGCACGTAGTACACCGTGAACACATGAGCAGTGTGTGATGACGGTGGATTCTCAAATTGCACGGCGCTGCTGTTCCTGCGACAGAAATGACAATTGCTGCTGATAGCTGGCTGGCTTTGCAGCAGCTGGTTGTGTGTTAGTTAAATGCTAGCTACATCATTACAGAATGCTCCATTAACCCTATAAGATCCACGTTGGCTTCTTTACGACATCAGTTTAGTGGCAAGCAACTTTACTTAAAGGGCCCGTGTCATGCTCTTCCGGTTATCACCCGTCCCCTTGTGTGTTATGAAGCTTCTTCTGCAGAGCCACACACCCTCAAAGTACACCATGTGATCTCCGCTCACAGTTCGCCACCCACTCACGTGTGTGTGCTCAGGCTGAGCTCCGCGTTGTCTCGCTGTCTCGCAGAGCCCACGCAGCAACCAGGATACGACACCACTAATCCAGCTCACACCGTCCGCTCCTCGAACCTCAAAGGGCGGAGCAGCGAGCCCCGCAACGTCCCGCCCACACGGCACCCAGACCCACGCAGCATTCTCATCTGTTTGTCATTACTGGTGTCATTTCCTGGTTGCTAACAAACGCCATGGTAACACATAAACACACATCAGAGCACAGTGGGCTCACAGGGGGGGGGGAGGGGCAGGAGCTCCAGCAAGCCGTGCAGGACAGAGAGTGAACACACAGACTACACAGAGAGGCTGAGAGAAACCAGTGTGAGTGTGGAACATTGAACAATGTAAATCTATTCTAGTGGACCTCACGGTGGAACTATGATCAGTGGAGATGGCCGTGACACGGGACCTTTAAAGAAACTGAAAAACCCCACTCGTGTGACTTGTATGGGTATCGGGCTGTGTTGACCAGATTAGCCTGAATGGTGGCCGGTGGCAGAACTTCTGTCACGCCAAGACGGCGTTAAGTGTGAGCATTGTCCAGAGAGAACTGTAAAGAGTGCACCATGCGAGAACTCAAAGGGAACGCACTGATGCACTTAAAACAACAGAAGTATGTCAGTTCAGACCCAGCGATGGTGCACCACCCACACAACACCCAGAGTAAGCTACTACGGGTGCAACAGGCTCCTTAACATCACTTGTTTTCATCTGAAATTGCATAATATATCTAGAAAAAGAGGAACTTTGCATCCTGCTGCATTTGGTCAAGACGACTTGCCAGCTGTATATTACAATTGTAAAATGCAGTATCAAACACTGGCACGCCTGCAGCCAGTGACCCAGTGTCCTTGTCCGTGCCAGGCTAACCAAGGCGAACAGTGTGCAGTGTGATGGAGAGTCCTCCCTTCATCATTACCTCTCACTGCCCCCCCCCCGCTGGGTTCCTCATCCGGCCGCCAGGACGCTTTTGGTTTCCGGGCCGATGTGTGGCTGCTGATAGCACCCAGCTGCTTCTCAGATTCATCTGAAACAGACTGACAGGAAATAGGATTTAAGTCAGGGAAGTGCCTTCAAGATAAAACTGTTATTAAACAACATGTATATTAACAATACATACAATAATAAATGTACGAGATGATAAGCTAACTTAACAGTATCAGTCAGTTTTTAACTGTACAAGAGTACAAGTTTGTGTGGATTGGACCGATGGTGCCTTTCACTGAGCTGCCATGTTGTTACGGGAGTGACCATACGAGGTCCCTCAGTCCCACGACCTTTATCTATAAAGGGTACCACCGTGAGTCCAATGATTCATTACCTCTTTCAAGAACAGCTCAAACTGTGCATCCAGCTGATCCTTGGTTAGTCTGTGAGACATAGCAACACAACTGTCCTCTCCATCAGCCAATGAGAACCCAGACAGCTGACTGACATAAGGACAGAGAAAGAGAAATGTAAAAAAACACTGTGATGGGCTGAAATGATGTGTTATGTACAGGCATCATATTATCTGCACTTAATAACTCAAGTTCTTTATGAGAACAGTAAAGAGAGGGAGTGGGACCAAGGTGGCTCCGAACACATAACGCCATGATCACTGAATATCAGAATGCAGCAGCGAGGTTACAGATTTCATACAGCTGACGCTTATAACTATTCCTGCTGATGCACATGCATTTGAGTCAGCTGTCACCCTGTGTTACTGTTAGAATGGCTATGCAGATATTATGTCAATATTATATTATGAAACTAGGTATCGCATTTTGCAAATCGTAACATCACATGATCTTCTTTTACTTGTTTTAAAGGCTGCACACAGTACAGTGGGGCAATATTCTGAACCCACCAGACTGTTCTAGCTAAACTATTATTTGCCTTAACCCATTAAGTAATTACAGTATATCCCATAACTATTGATTATTTATCAAACATTTGTGGGAGGACCAAAAGTCAACCCTACAATATTGTCAGACTTTATAACTAGCTGGCACCTTCAGCTAGTTACACACATCCCAAGTGAGCGTCTGCCTCAAACTATGTATTAAGGTATCAGCATTAATAACAAGTAGTTAAGGGGTCTTTATGAAAAGATGTTGACCGGATTTAGTTTAATTTGGCCACTTCTAAGCCAGACAACCGAGTGTTTATCGGGAGTGCTCATTATTAGTGACACTGTTTATGCTCACTAAAAGGTCTTATTTGAATAATGGCCTAATAATAAATAAATAAATAAAAAGAACACGCACAGATCAAAGAAAAGGGTATGTTGTTATCGAGGCGACATGCAATAGAAAGAAAGCAGTGCCGTTTCCGGTGATAACTATACAAATAAAACATGTTACCGACGTTATGTCATTAGTTATGCATATACATCGACATTAAAGTTCGGTTAAGTCTTCTCCCCACCTCCAACCGATAACACCATGATGTTTCTTAGTGTAGCACAATTTGTACTATAGTTACGTGAGCGCACCATTTTTATTTTGAAGAAAGTATTGCCTTACTTCCGGTGTTTTACAGGATGATTGACAACGCTAGCTAAGTAGTTTATCTCCTTAGCGAGTAACGTTAGCTGGTTAGAAAAGTAAATAAACGATATGCTACTGCATAGATAAAACGCATTGCAATGTCCTCAGCGTACATGCCATCAGCAGAACTCACATGAAATACTCGACTTTGATAGAACTCTCTTAACTGGACACTTGTTCAAACGTCCTCCTCCTTAGTTTGTTCATTTGAGTATCTGGCAGTTCCCGCAACACCCAGAAGAAGGCTTCTCAGTTCTCTAATTTCGCTCCTCGACTCCTATCCTCATTTATTAGTCCCGCCCACAGGAGATGCGAGCGGGGGAGTCGAGGAGGTGAACCGAGGAGAGAGGAGTGGAAGCAGCAGGCGTTTAGAGAAATGAGAAATCCGACGTCCATTAAGACAGGAGGCACAGCAGCACTCTGGCCGTTTCTCAATGTCGAGTACATTTGTTTTGTCTTCTCACAAATACCCCCGCCACACATTTACCGACATAAACATTTGTATCATCTGTTGTACACCCAAATATATTAAATAAAATAAGAACTCATTCTCAAAAAAGATAAACGCCATTTTTAAAATGTATTTAACGAACCATAGTTTCATTAATATTGAGTAGAGTGCACAATAGAAATACAATAATTGAGAGAAGAAAAAGAGAAATGCTATCTATCAAACCCCAGTTAGATTAACATTCATTGGATTGCACACTTTGTTTGTGTGGATATGTAACAAATTAACATTTTAAATAGACTGACTGAATGGAAATGACATTAAATGAAAATGTAAAACGAAAAAAGCGATCATGAAAACGTTTCCAATAAATGAATAAAATAATGTTTGACCACTTTGTTGTTCAGATATATCACATATTTGTAACTAAATGTGTGTAGGGGAGAGTGGGGTAAGTTGAGCCATTGTGTAGTTATGCTGTCCTCTAAGCAAGGAGAAATGACACATAGTAAAAATGAAAACACACACCTATAATTCAGGATGTCTCCTATCAATGGCAATGATAATAATTAATATTTGATCAAGGGCAGTGAAAATATTACTTCTTAAAAAAAAAGTCCTGTGTCTCAATTTGCCCCGGGTTAGGGGTAAGTTGATCCAGGTCAGGGGGGACATTGATTTGAACCACTGTTCAAACTTGGGCATACCTGTTCAAACCTGGGCATACCTACAACAAATCTTAAAGGTAACTATAATCAATAAATAACAAACCAAATACAAGCTTAGTTTTTCAAATATTTTTAATATAAATGTCGATGTAATTGATTGATTTGTTTTAACATGTTAAAAGGAAAAGTACTCATACAAATGGTGATACAATTTCATACATCTTACCAATCAAACACAAGGTAAATTCAACTTGAAATGTAGCCTACAATGAGCTCTTATTATCAACTCGGCCTGCTTTCATTCATTTCTCCATTGAAAATCTGGCTCAACTTACCCCAAGGCCCATGGTTCACTTTACCCCATAGCCACCATTTTAGAAAAAATAGCCTAGCATTAAAATTCAGAGTCATCTTTAGCTTAATGATTCACATGGTTTAATACGGTGGCTGGGAAGTGCAATGGACAATTACAAAGTGTGAAACACTTTAACAAAGCTTGAGACAAATTGACATTTTATAAAACAAATTGACATTAGCAAAAACACTTTTACCAAGGAAAAAAAACTTTAACATTAACGAAAACAAAGTAACAAGATGCAAAACACTTTTACAAAGCTAAAAACAAATTTACATTTTATAAAACACTTTTACCAAGGACAAAACAATTTAACATTAACAAAAACAAATTAACAAAATGCGAAACACTTTTACCATAACTGAAACAAATTAAAATGTCCCGAAACACTTTAACATTTCCCGAAACACATTTACAAACCAGAATCAAACCGGAAAGGGAATGTCCATCATACCGGAAGTGACGTTTTAGTGATTGACTCAAATTTAAATTTGTTTTGGCGGAAAGACCGAAGGTACGAGTGTGTTTACGTTCGGTAAACATGTTTTGTCCATTTTGTGGAAACAACCCTAACCCTAACCAAACCTGTGGCGGAAAATGTAAGGCGGGGCCTCTCACCTGCACACTTGCTAGCCTGTTCAACTCTTTGTTTTTCGAATGGAAGGAAGTTTTCTTGCCTATAGCTTCTAAAGGAAGTGACTCGGAAGACATGTGCTACCAAGCAAGCGTACTCGCGATTGAGAAACACCCTGTGTCCGATGGACAGATGTGTTCATGACGACTTATATATTTACTTTTCATTCATTGACAGTGTGGTATAATGAGACAACAGGCTACAGATGCGGACACACACACACAATGTTACGGTGTAGAGCGAAGGAAGCAGGTAGGACCCAAATGCAGATACAAGTGAAAATAATTCCTTTATTTCAAGGATATAGATATAGATAGATATAGATATATATATATACATATACAGGCAAAACAGAACACTCACCGACGAACTAGTCATGACACAAGACGAACCAACACTCAACACTGGGAGACAGGGGAATTTAAACACAGGGTAACTAGACACGGGTGGGAACAATCAGGAAATCAGACGCACCAGGGAAACTAACGACAGGAGGAAAAACACAGGGAAAAGGACCAGACAATATACCAAGCGGAAAACATGACGGGGAGAACAGCAAAACACCCAAACCAAGACAAAGAAAACGTGACAAAACAATAATCGTAACAGAACCACCCCCCTCAAGGGACGGATTCCAGACGTCCCTAAAATACCAAAACAGTCCCATAAACGTCCAAAAAACAATGTCCAGCAGGGTGGGTGGAGGGGGACCGGAGGAGGGACATAAAACTAGGACCACCAGGGTGGGTGGAGGGGGTCAGGAGGAGGGACGCAAAACTAGGGCCACCAGGGTGGGTGGAGGGGGTCTGGAGGACGGGACTGAACTGACCGCCCAGGGGCACGGCAGAGGACCAGGAAGGGGTCTCGGGCGGACGGCCCGGGGGCAAGGCAGAGTACCAGGAAGGGGTCTCGGGCGGACGGCCCGGGGGTAAGGTAGCGTCCAAAAAGGGGGATTCGGGCGGACGGCCCGGGGGCCAGACAGAGTCCAAGATGGGGACCATGGAGGGGCGAAGGCAGCGGCAGGAAGAGTCAGGGGGCCGGGCCCGAGGGCGAGGCCCGCTGCACTCAGGGGGCCGGGCTCGAGGGCGAAGACCAGACAGCTCCGCAGGCCGGGCAGGAAGGCACTGACGGGACAGCGCCGGAGGCCGGGCATGACCCGGTGTCGGAGCTGGTGGGACAGGCCTCGGCAGGATCCCCCACGGAAGAGGACCAGGACACGGGATTGGCAGGACCCCCGGCAGGGGAGCAGTCGGTGGGGCCTCCAACAGCACAGGACAAAGGGTTGGCAGGACCCCCGGCAGGAGAGCAGACGGCGGGACCCCCAACGGGACAGGACAAAGGGCCGGCAGGACCCCCGGCAGGAAAGCAGTCGGCGGGGCCTCCAACGGCACAGGACAAAGAGTTGGTAGGACCCCCGGCAGGAGAGCAGTCGGCGGGACCACCAACGAGACAGGACAAGGAGCTGGCAGACCCCCCGGCAGGAGAGTAGACGGCGGGACCTCCAACGGGACAGGACATGGAGCTGGCAGGACCCCCGGCAGGAGAGTAGACGGCGGGACCTCCAACGGGACAGGACAATGGGTTGGCAGGACCCCCGGCAGGAGAGTAGTCGGTAGGGCCTCCAACGGGACAGACATACGACTGGCAGGACCTCCGGCAGAGGAGTAGTCGACGGAGCCCCCAACGGGACGGGACCCGGAGTAGGGACCCGAGAGGAGACTCGAAAGAGGAACCAAGGGGGAACTCGAGAGGGGACTCGAGAAGGGACTTGAGAGGAGACTTGAGAGGAGACTCGAGAGGGGAACCAAGGGGGAACTCGAGAGGGGACTCGAGAGGAGACTCGAGAGGGGAACTAGAGGAGGGACTAGAGGAGGGACCTCGAGAGGGGCCTCGCGAGGGGAACTAGAGGAGGGACGAGAGGAGGGACTAAAGGAGGGACTAGAGCAGGGACTAGAGGAGGGACTAGAGGAGGGACTCGAGGAGGGACTAGAGGAGGGACTAGAGAGGGGACCTCGAGAGGGGACTCGTGAGGGGACCAAGAGGAGGGACTAGAGGAGGGACTAAAGGAGGGAACTCCAGAGGGGACTCCAGAGGGGACTCCAGAGGGGACTCCAGAGGAAACTGGAGAGGGGACTCGAGAGGAAACTTGAGATGGGACTGTGGCAGCTGGAGCCGGAAACCTGGCTGTAAGGTCCGGAGCGGAAGCCTGGACCCTGGCTGTGTAAGCCAGGTAATCCAGTATGGACGCAAAGCTGCGTGGGCCCGTACTGGAGCAGGTAGGCAAGGCTGCTAGCTTGGCTTTGCGCCTCCTTCTCTTAGCAGCCGCCTGTTGCATCAAAAAAGCTGAATCCGCTGGGTCCATCCTTTGGTTGGTTCGTAATGTTACGGTGTAGAGCGAAGGAAGCAGGTAGGACCCAAATGCAGATACAAGTGAAAATAATTCCTTTATTTCAAGGCTATATATATATATACAGGCAAAACAGAACACTCACCGACGAACTAGTCATGACACAAGACGAACCAACACTCAACACTGGGAGACAGGGGAATTTAAACACAGGGTAACTAGACACAGGTGGGAACAATCAGGAAATCAGACGCACCAGGGAAACTAACGACAGGAGGAAAAACACAGGGAAAAGGACCAGACAATATACCAAGCGGAAAACATGACGGGGAGAACAGCAAAACACCCAAACCAAGACAAAGAAAACGTGACAAAACAATAATCGTAACACACACACACACATATATATATAAATATATTTTCAGAATCAAACAAGTATGAGAGCACTCTCATAATAACACAATCAGAGACTGGATATATCGACCTCTCTGGTCGCTGAAATATGGAATTGAAATTACGGGCCAAAAGTTGTATTTACAAGTATTAAAAGTAAGCAGAGGACACCAAACCAACTGAGACCTGTCTGTCCGCCGCATCTACGCACTGTACAACACACACCTACACACTGTACAACACACACACTGTACCACACACACACACCTACACACTGTACCACTCACACCAAACACACAACACGCACCTATACAGCTCCTAAAGCATATCAGGATACAGCCGTTGTGTATTTTATTATGTGAAGCACTAAATAGTTTTAAAAAAGATCGACTCTTTGTTTGTATTAAACTAACATACAAATAAAGAGAGTAATGTTGTAGGCCTGTTATACTGAGTGATATATATTATACACACTGCTCTGCTTTCTGCAGGACCTCACAGCTGTTCTCTCTGGAAACATCGCATCGGATGGAAGTTTCACATGGCAATGTATTTTAATGATTCATTATTGCATGGTTTTAAGTGTGTGTTTTATACCTTTTTATTGTGTGATTTTACTCTGAAATGTGTTTGCCTTTTTAACTGGTTTTAACTTCCTGCTGCATGCTTTTATTTTTGAAATGTTTGGATTGGCCTTGCCATGCTGATTGACAATGATGCCCCTTTCACACCAGCGCCTTTTCAGCTCCGGCTCGGAGCTAGAGCCTGAAAAGCGCCGGGTTTTCCTGTTCACACGGCAGCGGCGCCGGCTCTTAGCTCCGGAATCCGCTTCATTTCCAGCTCCAAAAAATTGTCGGTCCAGAGGCAAGAGCTTTGGAGCTAAGAGGCGACGTCGCTTACGTCTCTCTTACGTCGAGGTGTGCAGGAAACTAAACCCACCTCCCCTGAACATGGGTCGACTGTCATGCCTGCCTACAAGCAGTAGTGCCTATAAACACACTTTATAAAGTCAGGCAGCACTAACCAGGCTTCGTGTGATTCTGTTTATGTGTACCTTACTTTGACCGTCCGTTCACTGTTATCGATCATTGTGGAGAGAGGCAGACGTGTTGTTTTGTATTATTGCAGCTATCGGATGCAAGTAGTCAGTTTAGCTTCGGTTGCTATGCCAACATCACCCGTTTTATACCAGAGAAACTTTCATAACAGCGTTGTGATACCAAACAGTGTCAATTCAGACTGACACACATTCACTTAGGCTCACGGCCCGTCTACACTACAGCGTCGACAGCGTCGAAAGCTCCAATCTGCTCCAATCTGCCCATTCACTTTCAATGGGGTGACGTCACGTAGCCGCGCTTTTTCGCCGAACTGAATTGTGGGTAGCAGAGCGAGGCGTCTCAGGCGTCTCAGGCGACCAGAAGTTGAACATTGTTCAACTTCTGGTCGCCTGAGACGCCTGAGAGTACTTTCAATTAGCATTTCACGAAATGGCGACTTCCGTGTGTCTTATTTTTAGCATGAGGGCAAAACACAAGATGGCAACTGATTTTCCAACCTTTAACCTGAAGAACAAAGGGATTTGATAACACCCCTCCTGTCTCTCACAGGGGTGGTTTAAATAATGGCGGGGCAATCTTGTCATGAAAATTCAACACAAAACAACACTGCAGTTTAAAATAACATTTCTATCTAGTTTACTATGAACAAATGGGCTTTATCTTATTGATATCATCACTTAAAGTTAGGAACCCTTTACGCTTAAGCCATAAACTTATCTGCGTAATATTTGACTTTATAGTCCACTACAGTCAACTGCTGCCATTTAGACACGCTAGGTGGATGTAGTATGGGAACCAATCAGCGACTATTAAATAACCGTCGTCAATTTAACGTAATGCTGTCGTAACCCCAAATACTGCATTCCACCCGCAATATCTTGGTTGAAAATAGAACAGTTATGACCACTGATGAAGGCTTACACCTTAAATCAAGCCTTTTCCTCAAAAAAGGACTTTTTTAAAACAGTTGGTTCTCAACTGTTTTCGACTAGCACTGTCTTCAGTTACTCAACCCGAAGTTGACTCGCTATGCCCTGATGGTTTTCAATTACTTGGCCCGTAACCAACTCGCTATGTCTCATAGATCTTAACAATGGACATATATATCCTTACGTCATAGGCTAACTTACTACTAACGTAACAAGAGACACCTACATGAAAACGCAACAAGACACCTATCCAAAGTACAATGACCACACACATTTATAGTTAAAATACTAACACACACACATTAGTAACATGCAGAGTTAAATGTGAGAAAAAGAAGAAATATGAACTCACCCTGCTTGTGACAAAGCAACGCCCCAAGTATACAATTGTTATTGTTATAAATTTGATTGTTTTAACATTAATTTAGGCAGTCTCTCAGGAGTCCAACTTACCAGACACACTCCTATTGTTCACTATGTAATCTATTGAAGATTTTGAATAAACAGGTACTTCTTTTACCTTTCTTTATTGGGCCCGAGTGTATATCTGCTAGCATTGTTCAAACTCCTTTGAAAACTGCAACTGCTCTCCCGGTGTCACGAGATCACGTCGGGGAAAACACCAAATGTTATGCTGTGTTCGTTATTCTCGCGTCCAGGTAAGAAGCTTAAAAAATGAGACTAAATGGAGTCTCTGAGAAGGTTCAAAATTGGTACTTTAATTAATAAAAAGCGCGGTAATGTTACAAGCAGGATATTGTTCAGTTGGAGGAGCCTTCCTCTCCCTGTGATGGCCGTGCAGAAGAGAGCCTCCAAGCATTCGTCCTTCCCGCTTGCTGGCTGTTCGCTCCTCCTCTCTGGGAGCTGTAGTGACGTAGGGGACTTCCCCCTCGTTCTCCTGTGTCCGATATCGCGTTAAACAGAGGATTTCCACATTTTACATGCATTGCTTACTTCCACATGCCTTTTCTCCTCCTTATCTCTTTCATAACTGTATATGTAATTCATGTTAACGGCGTCAATAGCCACTTTAATGATACTAATGGGCGGTAGTCCCGGATGTCGTCGTGACGGATTTTCAGAATAAAAGCTTGGTATTG
>CM070493.1:41586491-41596491 GCA_036324585.1 Champsocephalus esox
ACTAATTCGGCTGACTTTTACATTTGATATAATTCATAGATAGGTTATATTTACACCATAACTGTGCACAGCTGATATAAAAGGACTTGTAGTTTTTAAAGATATTACTGATTTGAATTGGATTGAATTTTGAATGTAAGAATGTAAATACTGAGTCTGAAATAGTATAGCAATATGCTGTAAAATGATGTGAAAGCATGAATAAAACGACACATCTTCAGATGTTGTACATACAAGTGTCTGTGTGTACCTTGTGTGCCTAGTGGTCAAAGCACGTTATTGAATTATTGTTTTTATGTGTTATATTTGATTAAAAAGATATTAAGAGTACATATACTTTCATAGGGGGAAAGTAGAAGGTCTGTGATAGAAATATAGAATATAAAAAATCAAGAAGATAAGTGATCTCTACAATAAAACAGTTTAGTGCAGGACGTACAAAGATATTAATAGAAGGAGGTGCAAAACAGAAAAACGAATTAACCTTTATTTAAACATTAAATAACAGATTACGGTCTTCTTTTAAATAAGAAAAAAACGTTGGGGGTATCTATCTACAGATAAATACAAAGTACTTAACGTCTTGCTGAGACGGAGATGTGAATACTTGACACTCTTACCAATATCTCCTCAGTGAACGAGGATCCACTGAAGGAGGAACCTATTGCGGTGAGCACGTTGTAACTTCCGGTTGTTGTTGTCATCTCCGGGTATCCCGTGTGTCTGTTCTGTTGCTTATAGCTTATTAACTTAAACTTAATCGATCGTTTTAAAACTCTTGATCACGGCAACTGCCTGACGTTGTAATCACATGTTACTACAGCTTAAGCAATCACAACTCTCCTTCTCTTAGCGACTGCAACTCCACAGTTGCCTACACTCTTTTCGGGTTTGCTAACGGTAGCAACTTTAGCTTGATAGCTAGCCATGGCTCTCTCCCCACCCTCTGGTGCTATTTCCTGCTCTTCCTGTCTCATGTTTGGTTACTTCCCGGCCTCCTTTACTGGTAAGGATACATGTGTTAAATGTAGTATAGTTGTTAGGTTGGAGGCGGGAATCATAGCCATAGAAGCCCGGCTCTGCATCTTAGAAAGTAACTCAGCTACAGTAAAGCCCATGTTAGCCGGTGCGGACCGGCAAAAGGTAGCTCCTCTTAGCCGTCCCCCGGAAACTCCCGAGCAGCAGGGAGACTGGGTGACTGTTCAGAAGGGGCATAAAGCGAAACCCGCAGGTCCCCACCAACTCGTTCACGTATCTAACAGATATTCCCCACTGAAGCCAACTCTGGTTATTGGTAGCTCTATTATGAGACACGTGAATTTAGAGACCGAAGCCTCCACAGTCACATGCATTCCGGGGGCCAGAGCGGGCGACGTTGAGGCGCATCTTAAACTGCTGGCTAAAAATAAACACAAATACGGTAGGATTGTTATTCACGTCGGTGGTAATGATGTTCGTTTACGCCAATCAGAATGCACCAAACTTAATGTGGAGTCGGTGTGTAGTTATGCTAAAACAATGTCGGACACCGTAATCTTCTCTGGTCCCCTCCCCAATCTGATCAATGATGACATGTATAGCCGCATGTCATCATTTCAGCGCTGGTTGTCTAGGTGGTGCCCAGCAAACAATGTGGGCTTCGTAAATAATTGGACAGCCTTCTGGGGAATACCTGGTCTGATTAAGAGAGACGGCATTCACCCTACTTTGAAAGGTGCAGATCTCATTTCGGCAAACATTTCAGGGCTTTGTGGACGTAATCCATGACAAACTGGAGTTGAGACCAGGAGGCAGAGTCTCAGTCTTACACGCTTCTCTGCGCTCTCTCCTAGGCAGTCATCCATAGGAATTCCGAACCCAATAAAATACCCAATATTAGCGGTGTGTGTGTCTGCCCAAGGACAATTTAAGGTAAAACCTAATAGAGGTGTCATACATAATAACCTAATAAAAGTAAATGTAACAACCACTACAGTGCAACAAAACAGGAAGATTAAATGTGGTCTCTTAAACATAAGATCTCTAGCATCTAAAGCAATATTGGTAAATGATTTAATATCAGATTATAATATTGATATATGCTGTCTCACTGAAACTTGGTTGAGACATGAAGAATATGTCAGCATAAATGAGGCCACCCCCACCCAGCCATGTCAACACTCATATTGCTCGAGGCACGGGCCGAGGAGGTGGAGTTGCAGCAATCTTTGACTCAAGTTTACTTATCAATACTAAACCAAAATTAAATTATACCTCTTTTGAAAGCCTTGTTTTTAGTCTTACGCATCCGACCTGGAAAACTTTGCAGCCAATCTTATTTGTTAAAGTGTATCGTGCACCAGGTCCTTATTCAGAATTCTTATCAGAATTCTCTGAGTTTTTATCAACTTTGGTTCTTAAAACAGACAAAGTAATTATCGTAGGTGACTTTAATATTCATGTTGACGATGATAAAAATAGCCTTACTGTTGCATTTAACTCTATATTAGATTCTGTTGGTTTCTGTCAGAGTGTAAATAAACTAACCCACTGCTATAATCACACTCTCGACCTTGTTCTGACTTATGGTATTGAAATTGAGCAACTATTAGTCGAACCGCATAATCCTGCTTTATCCGACCATTTCTTAGTAACTTTTGAAGTACTATTACGAGACTACAAAGCATTAGTCAAAAGCTCTTGCAGCAGAAACCTATCTGTTAGTGCTATAGCCACATTTAAGGAAGAGATTCCACCAATACTTAACTCGATAGCATGTCTGCATGTAAGGGAGGAAACTTATACAAAATGTACACCACCCCAAATTGATCATTTTGTTGATAGTGCTATAGATGCGCTGCGAATAAAATTAGACTCTGTTGCTCCTTTGAAAAAGAAGAAAATAAAACAACATAGATTAGCTCCATGGCATAATGCCGAAACCCGCAAAATAAAGCAAAAGTCTAGACAACTTGAAAGGATATGGCGTTCCACTAAACTTGAAGAATCTCGTTTAATTTGGCATATTACTCTCAATGAATATAAGAAAGCACTGCGTAAAGCGAGAGCAGCCTACTACTCTTCATTAATAGATGAGAATAAGAATAATGCAAGATTTCTTTTCAGCACTGTAGCCAGGCTGACAGAGAGCCACAGCTCCATTGAGCCTTCTATTCCCACAGCACTCAGTAGTAATGATTTTATGTGCTTTTTTAACGATAAAATTGTTACTCTTAGAAACAAAATTAATGACCTCTTGCCTTTGACCAGTATAGTGTTATCAACAGCTCCCGGAATCGTAAGTTCTAATATTACACTAGAATGCTTTTCAGCCATTAACCTTGAACAATTACATTCAATGATTCTCTCTTCTAAACCATCAACGTGCATGTTAGACCCAATTCCAACTAAGCTGTTGAAGGAAGTTTTTCCATTAATTAGCACTTCTTTATTAAATATTATGAATATGTCTTTATTATCAGGATATGTTCCACAATCATTCAAAGTAGCAGTGATAAAACCGCTTCTTAAAAAGCACAACCTCGATCCAGAGGTTTTAGCCAACTATAGACCTATTTCTAATCTTCCGTTCCTCTCAAATATTATTGAGAAAGCGGTCGCAAAACAGTTGTGTGATTACTTAAAAAACAATGATTTATTTGAAGATTTTCAGTCTGGCTTTAGAACACATCATAGCACAGAGACAGCTCTGGTTAAAGTCACAAATGACATTCTAATAGCCTCAGACAAGGGACTTGTCTCTATTCTTGTTTTGCTCGATCTCAGTGCTGCATTTGATACTATCGACCATGATATCCTATTGCAAAGACTAGAGCATTTAGTTGGCATACAGGGAACTGCTTTAGGCTGGTTTAGGTCCTATCTATCTGAACGCTCTCAGTTTGTACGTGTTAACGATGAATCTTCAACGCAAACCAAAGTTAGCCATGGAGTGCCACAGGGCTCAGTGCTCGGACCTATTTTGTTCACATTATATATGCTTCCGTTAGGCAATATTATAAGGAATCATTCTGTAAACTTTCATTGTTATGCGGATGATACTCAACTATATTTATCAATCAAGCCTGATGAAATTAATCATCTAAATAAAATTCAAGACTGCCTTAAGGACTTAAAAACGTGGATGACCTTAAACTTTTTGATGTTAAACACGACCAAAACTGAAGTTATTGTACTTGGCCCGAAGAATCTACGAAACAAATTATCTAAAGATATACTAACTATGGATGGCATTAATTTGGCCTCCAGTGAGACTATAAGGAATCTTGGTGTTATATTTGATCAGGATTTATCCTTTAACGCCCACATAAAATCAATTTCAAGGACCGCCTACTTCCATCTACGTAACATTGCAAAAATCAGGCATATCTTGCCTCAAAGCGATGCAGAGAAACTAGTCCATGCATTTGTTACTTCTAGGCTGGATTATTGTAACTCTTTACTATCAGGGAGTACCAAGAAGTCAATCAAGTCGCTTCAGCTGATTCAAAATGCTGCGGCTCGTGTACTAACCAGAGTTAGGAAAAGGGACCACATTACTCCTGTTCTGGCTGCCTTACACTGGCTCCCTATAGAACACAGGATAGAATTTAAAATTCTTCTTCTCGCCTACAAAGCCCTTAATGGGCAGGCGCCATCTTACCTTAAAGAACTCATTATACCCTACTGTCCTACTAGGGCATTGCGTTCCAAGAATGCAGGGTTGTTGGTTGTTCCTAGAGTCTCTAAAAGTACAATGGGAGCCAGAGCCTTTTCTTATCAAGCTCCACATTTGTGGAATCAGCTTCCAGTTTGTGTTCGGGCGGCAGACACCCTATCCGTTTTTAAGAGTGCGCTTAAGACCTTCCTTTTTGATAAAGCTTATAGTTAGGGCTGATTAGATTCAGCCCCTAGTTTTGCTGATATAGGCTTAGTTTGTCGGGGGACATCTTACTTCTTCCTTCTCTCTGTCTATACCTGTGTACTCTCATGTTCCGATTAACCCAGCTTCCCCAAATGTCTTTCCTTTTTGGGGTCTATATACGCTGGGATCCGGAGTCATGGATGATCCTGCGGTCTTGTGTCCTGGATCGCGAGCGCTGGATCTTGAGTCGTGGCTGTGGTCCTGGATCATCGGTCCTGGATGGATATCCTCGTGGATTCATCTTCCTATTATACACACATGCATTTCCAAACATTTGGACTACCTATGTTGCAAATGTATTATCTTTTCAATTTACACACGGCATCTATTGCACGTCTGTCCGTCCTGGGAGAGGGATCCCTCCTCTGTTGCTCTCCCTGAGGTTTCTCCCATTTTTCCCTTTAAACTGGGTTTTCTTTGGAAGTTTTTCCTTGTACGATGTGAGGGTCTAAGGACAGAGGGTGTCGTATTGTCATACTGATATTCTGTACACACTGTGAAGACCACTGAGACAAATGTAACATTTGTGATATTGGGCTATATAAATAAACATTGATTGATTGATTGATTGATTGATAATATATTGCTTTCCTGCAATGTTAACTATGTTGAAGCACTTATTTTAACTGATATTATACACATTAATTATACTCTTATGTATGTAGATAGAATAAGAAATGTGCAGAATATGACAGTTTAATGGTGGAGGTACACACATATTGATAGATGTCTTGTAATGCACTGTTGAGGGACCTGTGACCCAAGTGTTTCATTCATTTCATAACTACACTGTAGTTGTGTGTATGATATGTCAATTCACCTTTAAAATCTTGAAATCTTGAAAGGGATGTGCAAAATAGCCATAATATACAGTCTTTAATTAACTATTAGTAGAGAATAACGAGTAATGAATATATTTTATTACTCGTTTCCATGAATGTCAATTGCAGATACATGTTTAGTCTTCTCAAGCACCAACTATCAAATATCTTTCCTGATTGTTGGAACTTGACAATCACCTTACCTGAATGTTACTCAGGTGTAACTAAAGTCTGATTTAAGGGTTGTTTATATTTCACATCATTAATCAGAATCTGCAAAGTAACTCAAATAAGTGTAGTGGAGTAAAAATACCAGGTTAACCTCTGAATTGTAGTGGAGTAGAATTACAAAGTATCAATGAGCTTTCATGTGGGTATATTAATGCTATATATTGATGCTGCGCATTATGGACAGCGATTTTCACCCATTTATTAATTATATGTTTTACATTTGATAACACCAATGTGTTTAATACTGGCAACTTCTAATTGTGGGAAAAACGAAAACGTTCAGTAGAGACGTCCCATAGAACATTTTGCGAAACACAATAGTGTAGTGTGTAGTTCTGGGGGGGCGTTCGATTCCAGTTTTGGATAGTCTGGCGTGGTTTCATTCCATTTCAAACAGCTGTTTGACGCTGTAATCTTGGCGCACTGCCACTCCAACATCCAATCCCAGACCTTGAAGAGTAATCACGGGGACTGTAGTCCTAAACGATAGCTGGGGATTATGGGTAGTGTAGTGTCTTCGGCCATCCTAAACTCAAAAATGTTGACAATCGCAATGATGCTCGAAATGTCCCTTATAGGCCTACGTCTGTTTCTGGTTATTTTTATTGTTAAATTCAGTTCCTGACGGACACCAAAAAAGCCCGAGATTATGGAATTAAACTAATAAATAAAAGCAAAGATAATTGTGTGTTATTGGTGAGTAAATAACAGTGTGTTATTTTTGAAAAGAATAACAAATTAGAAGGAAAAAAAGATGTATTTTCCTCACAGACGTAAGGTAATCTTCGTCATAACTAGCAAACTAAACATCATGTACATGTACTGCACAACTAATCAGAAATAAAAACTCATTACTCGCATACAATGACATCAAAACGCATTTTAATGGCCAAATGAACCTTAAAATAGGCATTTTTCCACCGAGAATAACACGAAGGACAGCCATTGTTGTTAATCACGTGGTCTGGGAGCTGTTGCAGCGTCCATAGCAACCACCTTAGCAACCATGAATGTGTACATATTCATGAAGTAATCTTCGTCATAACTAGCAAACTAAACATCATGTACATGTTCTGCACAAATAATCAGAAATAAAAACTCATTACTCGCATAAAATGAGATCAAAACGCATTTTAATGGCCAAATGAACCTTAAAATAGGCATTATGAAGGTCCATGGGACGCCCTGCCCGTAGCAGCCTGACGGGCAAGGGGTCCGCTGTGTCCGCAATGAAGGTCTATGGGACGCCCTGCCCGTAGAAAATGACGGGAAAGGGGTACCCTGTACGTAATATAGCGACGGGGAGGGGCCCTGACCGTCCGTCAATATGTGACGGGATGAGAGTGAGAATGTGTTAGTGTGTTCTGATGTGTGTGTTCTAGTGTGTGTGTGTGTGTGTGTGTGTTCTAATGTGTGTGTTCTAGTGTGTGTGTTCTAGTGTGTGTGTTCTGATGTGTTTGTTCTGATGTGTGTGTTCTGATGTGTGTGTTCTAGTGTGTGTGCTCTGATGTGTGTGTTCTGATGTGTGTGTTCTAGTGTGTGTGTTCTAGTGTGTGTTCTGATGTGTGTGTTCTAGTGTGTGTGTTCTAGCATGTGTGTTCTGATGTGTGTGTTCTAGCGTGTGTGTTCTGATGTGTGTGTTCTAGTGTGTGTGTTCTAGTGTGTGTTCTGATGTGTGTATTCTAGTGTGTGTTCTGATGTGTGTATTCTAGTGTGTGTTCTGATGTGTGTGTTCTGATGTGTGTGTTCTGATGTGTGTGTTCTGATGTGTGTGTTCTGATGTGTGTGTTCTGATGTCTGTGTTCTGATGTCTGTGTTCTGTGTGTGTGTTCTAGTGTCTGTGTTCTGATGTGTGTGTTCTGATGTGTGTGTTCTAGTGTGTGTTATAGTGTGTGTGTGTGTGTGTGTGTGTGTTCTAGTGTGTGTGTGTGTTCTAGTGTGTGTGTGTTCTAGTGTGTGTGTTCTGATGTGTGTGTTCTAGTGTGTGTGTTCTAGTGTGTGTGTTATAGTGTGTGTGTGTGTGTGTGTGTGTTCTAATGTGTGTGTTCTAGTGTGTGTGTGTTCTAGTGTGTGTTCTGATGTGTGTGTTATAGTGTGTGTGTTCTGATGTGTGTGTTCTAGTGTATGTGTGTGTTCTAGTGTGTGTGTTCTGATGTGTGTGTTCTGATGTGTGTGTTCTGATGTGTGTGTTCTAGTGTGTGTGTTCTGATGTGTGTGTTCTAGTGTATGTGTGTGTTCTAGTGTGTGTGTTCTGATGTGTGTGTTCTGATGTGTGTGTTCTAGTGTGTGTTCTGATGTGTGTGTTCTGATGTGTGTTCCAGTGTGTGTTCTGATGTGTGTGTTCTAGTGTGTGTGTGTGTGTTCTGATGTGTGTGTTCTGATGTGTGTGTTCTAGTGTGTGTGTTCTAGTGTGTGTGTTCTAGTGTGTGTGTTCTAGATGTGTGTGTTCTAATGTGTGTGTTCTAATGTGTGTGTTCTAATGTGTGTGTTCTAGTGTGTGTGTTCTATGTGTGTGTGTTCTGATGTGTGTGTTCTGATGTGTGTGTTCTGATGTGTGTGTTCTGTGTGTGTGTTCTGATGTGTGTGTTCTGATGTGTGTGTTCTTGTGTGTGTTCTGATGTGTGTGTTCTAGTGTGTGTGTTCTAGTGTGTGTGTTCTGATGTGTGTGTGTTCTATGTGTGTGTTCTGATGTGTGTGTGTTCTATGTGTGTGTTCTGATGTGTGTGTTCTGATGTGTGTGTTCTAGTGTGTGTGTTCTAGTGTGTGTGTTCTGATGTGTGTGTGTGTTCTGCGTGTGTGTGTGTGTTCTAGTGTGTGTGTTCTGATGTGTGTGTGTGTTCTAATGTGTGTGTTCTGATGTGTGTTCTAGTGTGTGTGTGTGTTCTGATGTGTGTGTTCTGATGTGTGTGTTCTAGTGTGTGTGTGTGTTCTGATGTGTGTGTTCTGATGTGTGTGTTCTGATGTGTGTGTGTTCTAGTGTGTGTGTTCTGATGTGTGTGTTCTAGTGTGTGTTCTGATGTGTGTGTTCTAGTGTGTGTGTTCTAGTGTGTGTGTTCTGATGTGTGTGTTCTAGTGTGTGTGTTCTGATGTGTGTGTTCTAGTGTGTGTGTTCTAGTGTGTGTTCTGTGTGTGTGTGTTCTAGTGTGTGTTCTAGTGTGTGTTCTAGTGTGTGTGTTCTAGTGTGTGTTCTAGTGTGTGTTCTAGTGTGTGTGTTCTAGTGTGTGTTCTAGTGTGTGTGTTCTGTGTGTGTGTTCTGATGTGTGTGTTCTAGTGTGTGTGTGTGTGTGTGTGTTCTGTGTGTGTGTTCTAGTGTGTGTGTTCTGATGTGTGTGTTCTAGTGTGTGTGTGTTCTGATGTGTGTGTTCTAGTGTGTGTGTGTGTGTGTGTGTGTGTGTGTTCTGATGTGTGTGTTCTAGTGTGTGTGTTTGTGTGTGTGTTCTGATGTGTGTGTTCTAGATGTGTGTGTTCTAGTGTGTGTGTTCTGATGTGTGTGTTCTAGTGTGTGTGTGTGTGTGTGTGTGTGTGTGTTCTAGTGTGTGTGTTCTGATGTGTGTGTTCTAGTGTGTGTGTGTGTTCTAGTGTGTGTGTTCTGATGTGTGTGTTCTATGTGTGTGTTCTAGTGTGTGTGTTCTGATGTGTGTGTTCTAGTGTGTGTTCTAGTGTGTGTGTTCTGATGTGTGTGTTCTGATGTGTGTGTTCTGATGTGTGTGTTCTGATGTGTGTGTTCTGATGTGTGTGTGTTCTGAGTGTGTGTGTTCTGATGTGTGTGTGTTCTGATGTGTGTGTTCTGATGTGTGTGTTCTAGTGTGTGTGTTCTGATGTGTGTGTGTTCTGATGTGTGTGTTCTATGTGTGTGTTCTAGTGTGTGTGTTCTGATGTGTGTGTTCTGATGTGTGTGTTCTGATGTGTGTGTTCTGATGTGTGTGTTCTGATGTGTGTGTGTTCTGATGTGTGTGTTCTGATGTGTGTGTGTTCTGATGTGTGTGTGTTCTGATGTGTGTGTTCTGATGTGTGTGTTCTAGTGTGTGTGTTCTGATGTGTGTGT